>JAESUZ010003790.1:0-65816 GCA_017311185.1 Proteles cristata cristata | reverse complement strand
ATTATTCTGCATTTCCTTGTAAATTACATGATATTGTTACCTATCTGCAAACTGGACTGTCTTACATATTTTGTTTGTCCTTACCAAATTTTCAATTCCTTTCATTTCCTTCAGTATCTGGCTATAACTCTCCAAACTAGTGTTCCCACTTTTTCTCCTATTCTCCTCACTTGGCATCACTGAGAACTAAAAGCTAACTACTCAGATATCTATCAAGATTCTAGATGGTCCTATAGTTGAACTTTCCTCTCATACTCTAAAGAAATTCTGAGAGCTGAAGCTGGATAACTTGATATCTACTTCAAAGGACACATGAGCACAGCGCTCTATGTATGGACATCCTTCCCGCCTGGAGCTACTGCTATATGGGCCACTCAGGAAGGTTATCAGAACTCACACAGCTTTTATGCTCTGTGCCAGGAAATAACTATGACTGTGCACAATCTTATAAAACTTCTCTGATGTCTGTGCTGTCACCTAGAACCTTCAAAATGTCATAAAATGGCCACTGCCTTTATCACTTTACCATCTAAAGATGTTTCTAGCCCAACCTTTAGGAATCTTCTTAATTGGCTGCCCTCTGGGCTCAGAAACTGGGTTTATAGTCTGCTCCAATCATTAATCTTTGTTTTTCTTCTTACTGACATAGCAAATACCCCTCATTAAATACCTGATTGCTCATACCATCCAGCAAAATCCTCTACTATGAAGTTTCAGGCTCAGTTCGAGTAGTCCTTGAACAAGAGAAAGTTTTGGAAATAATTGACATGAAGTAGCTTTCCTAAGCTGTTCACTAGGAAATCTGGTTTCCCTTGGACAAGAGGGGACTAATGAAGATGGCCTTAACATTCTCCTTAAGGTTGGCTAAAGGATTAGGTTAGTTTCTTTCTAATTATAGGCCTGAACTCTCTTTTCTTAGTGTATTTACTTCAGAAAACTTTCCATTATAAATTCCTTTTTCTGACCCTTTGAGAGGGAAGTTTTCCACAACTTAGCAAAGTCTTCCTTTGCTATGTCAGCCATGCCATTGAAATATAAATATCAGGAAGGCTACCACATCTACCATACTCAGCGGGAGGGAGGAGAGTAGCCTATGTTCAGTAAGTGACAAATAGCAAACACAGATGGCCAAATCGCAATGACCAACCCTGCACCAATGTCCTCCAGTACTTTAACACTAGCTCATTCCAATGATTAAAATCCTTCCTGCCTTTTGTTTCAGGGGAGTTGACTTCAGTCTTGACTAAAGTTTTCCTTGCCTATTTAGTTATCTGATGCCATACACACACACACACACACACACACACACACGCGTATGTATATATGGCTTTTTTTGGACAACATAGCAGCATGAGTACACAAAGAAAGGAAAGGGTTTGGTGCTCATGTCACTCACGTGGTACTTGATCATTCAGTCACACCAGTTGTGTCCCTTGGTAGTTTTCTGTGTGAATTTGACATTATGGGCAATTAAGTTTCTTACACGGAAAGGAAGAACCAGCATACCAGCATTTATGTTATTTATAGGCCACAGAAGCGAAGTCATTCTTGAGGGGAAGAAAAAGAACCCTCCCTGTCTTCCATGTGAAATCATTTCAGTCAGTAAGACTTAACAAAAAGTTATGTGTCCCAGTCCCTCATATTTTAATAAAAAGTTTAGGAAGCGGTAGTTATGCAGTTTTATGTCAGAGAAATAGTATACCTACAGCTCATTACTGAAACCATTCATTAAAGATTAAAAACAAAAGACTTCTTATAGAAATTTTAACGGGTCCCTGGTTCTTAGCATTTAAATATCATTTCTGAAATCTGAAATCAACATATTTTATGTCTAAATTGAGAGTACATTTAAAAATGTGAAGTCAAAGCATGACTTCTACTGGGTTGACTGAAGGGAAAGGGCTGTGATTAGACCTCATTTTCACCCTCTACATCACGATCTCATTGATTGTGTTTCTCAGCTTGCTAAGGGTTCTGTGAGGTGATTTTCAAGATGAATATTGCTATTTGCAGGATTTCCTGAATAGGAATATTTCAGGAGTAAATTGCACAAACCAAGCGATGTGCAGTCAATTTTCACTCCAGCATAAACAATGTATTAGAACAGAGCCCTTAAGGCTTTTTTTATTTGGGTTTCATTACACAGCTAGCTGCATTTCATCAATAAGCATGAAGTGCCAAGCAGGCAAAACTGAGGCTCACAGAGGGTATTACATATTTTTCTAACAGGTGCTCCGAGTTTGACTAGAGAAAACAAATGACCTGGATGTCAAGGCCTTAGGCTCTTTGTTTCAGAGGTAGCCATGGCCACTGTGGACCAAGAAAACATCTTTAAATGTAGGAAATGGAGGCTCCTTGTGCATCTACTTGCTCTGCATTAATTCATTCCTAAGATTTTAGAAAACAGTTTCTTTCTTTGTATTAAAAAATGGGCACGGACTCCACTAAAGTGCTTAAAAACTGCTTTTGGCTTTCAGTGATTTAAAGTGAAGTTAAGCCCATTTCCCCATCTTTCTTTAACTGAAAAAAAAAGAAGTTTAATCTCTTTAAGTAGAGGACTATAGCAGGCTGTACAGCCTAAAATCACATATCTTATTGCAGAACTCTGAGCAATCTTAATAAATCATTTATCAGGTGGTGAATTTAGATAGAAGCTAGACAAAGAGGGATAAAGAACTAGGTAAGTTAGTAAATTATTCACATAGGTCACTATTTCCTGATTACAAACTAGAGGTCTGAGAATTATGAGGAGAATATCTCAAGTCATCATATATATGATTTTATGATTTTTTTCTTTTTTGCCTTGGATACAGCCACAAGCAAAACCAAAAGGCTAAGGGCATATTTTTGAAATCTGCACTCCAGAGATGAGAAGCTCAGAATATGCACAGAGGACTGAAGCCAAGGATTTTTACTGCCAGGGAAAGAGCAGCTGCCTCTCCCCGCAGTGATTTAGACCTGGCTGCAGGAGGCAAATATCACGACTCTCCGAAACTACATACAGCGGTGAGAGTGATGACTTATAGCTCTGATAAAGGAAAGTGATTAACACAGCTGACAGGAGCTTTCACTCTAAACTGCAGGAACCTAATTTGGCACAAACCTATGGGCTACGGACAAACAAATGCCTAATGCGAGTTTCTGATATTTGAGAACCACTGTGGGGGGTTTCAACTGGGAGTAAAGTCACTTTGGTTGAGTCAACAACATCCATTTGTATCGGCTGATTTTGTTATCCTCTCTATTCAATATATTCCATGCTTAGAGATAGCTAATATTGAATATAGTTTTCATTATTTTAATGAAGAAGCTCACTTTAGCTAAAGACTGCATTTAAAAGTAAAGGGATGTGCTTTAATCTTTGAGTTACAAAAAGCTAGTTTTGATTTGGAACAAAGAATTTATGGCTTTTCCTCTTTGAAATACTAAATTGAGAAATATTTAGGAATATACTAGACCCAGGAGAATCTGGCTGAGATATTGGTTGTTGGACTAAATAATGGTACTCCTTTGTTGAGATTACTGAGTAGAGAAAATTGAGTACTGACGAGCAGTTGCACTGGGGAATGCACACAGGTCAAATACCTCTGAACACCATGTACAAGCAAGGTGAAAAAAACGGAAGGGATTCTAGAACTGGGGGCTTCCTTGAATGATGATGTGGCTTTGCATTCACCCAGTCTTGTCTCTGTGTCTACACAGTGTGCAAATGCAGGGTGGCGAGTGCATGAGAAGCCATGGTTTGGTGTCAACACTGTGCCGTCACTGCACCAGCTCTTTTGCTACCTGTCCTATATACTTTCTTAAAGCCAACTAAATTTGTTCTGGGTACAGCCTACTGTGACCTGGCTTTAATTGTCACAACGGAATGGAAGACCGTGCCACTGGAAGAGCAGCCTGGGTTTTGCAGGGGTGAAAGGGTGTCTATCTGCGAGGTACATGGTATCATTTGTGTTTGGCAGTAGCTAAGAGAATGGTATACATGTCAAGAGAAGGTAAGGTAAGCATAGTGGAGTGCTCTTTGCAAATATAACTCCTTTTAGCTGTTTCAACCAAAACAGCACCCAGAGGGACATTTAAAAACATTAGGTTGTAATAATCCTGAAAAGCAAGTAAGGTGAAAATTTGGGATCAGTGAAATTAAAAAAAAAAAACAACTTTACTGAACATCTTACTTATTTAGTCTGAAAGTGTCTGGGGCGCCTCTGGGTGGCTTGGGCCGGCTAAGCGTCCGACTTTCGCTTAGGTCATGATCTCGCGGTTCGTGGCCAGCCTTCCACGTCGGGCTCCCAGGTTGACTGCTGCTCAGAGCCTGGAGCCTGTTTCAGTCTGTGTCTCCCTCTCTGACCCTCCCCTGCTCACGCTGTCTCTCTCCTAGAAATAAATAAAAATATTAAAGAAAAAAAAAAGGCTTTTGAAAGTGTCCATTACATTAATCAAGAGGTTGAGATTTCAATTTAATTGGTTTATTCAATTAGCTACTTAATGTTGTTGGCCCATAGGAGATGCAAAGTAGGACATCAAGTTGGGATAAATCTTTGGAATATGCTCCCGGGAAGAGAGAAAATATAGGGACAATCAATGTGTATAGAGACGCTAAAAGAAGATGATGGCGTCCAATTGGCATTTTGGCCTGGAGCACTAGACTTGCCTGTGGCATCTCATTACCAATTTGGGTGTCTTGTTACCACCTTTATTCTTCAATTCAAAAATACAAGTACCTACCATACACTGGGCCCTGAGATGAAGGTGTTGAGAAAAGAGTGGGGTAAGGGAGTCAAGTAAGAAGATGCCCTCCTCATTCAAAGAAGATTTTGATGGGGTACTCAAGCTACAATTTAAGTGTAAATCAATGTACAAAGGTTCTGGGAAATGGATACAGAGCTTCATAAGAAATCCTAAAAGGGTTTTTTACTCTACTTGATGTATGGAACAAAGTTTTGAAGAAGCAAAGACATTGAATTCAGTCTTGATGGAGGCAGAAAACATCATCATGCCACATAAGGAGAAAGAAGTCATTTACGAAAGAGAGAAAAGAAGGTCAGGAACACAGAACATGGCATGACACCACATGCCTCAAAACATAACACATAATTTGGTGTGGCTAGAGTATAAAGGGAAGTTACTGGCAGAATAAAAGGATACAGAGGTAAAGTGGAGTCAGCCTAAGAAGGTTTTCTAATGTCTACTAAAAAGCCTATACACTATTTGGTAGGGCACCTAATTTCCTAATCTCCTAAACAACTTAAGTTTTAGATGAGGAGTCTACAAACATACATTAAGTGCAATTAAGGTAGGGATGGGAAGTGGATCATAGTAATAAACATGATGAAGGCAATCTAGTGTTATGAGTTTAATGAATATATTATTGCTAGTAAATGCTGTAAGGAAAAGCAAAAAGTGCTACTTTATTATTATTATTATTATTATTATTATTATTATATTATAACAACAATGATGACTATGATAACAATCAGTGGTATTGACATTGTTTTGGAAAACAATATTTAAAGCAAAAAGTCCCTACCTTAATGTCAAACGGTCCTGTTTGATTCGGCTGATTGTAAATTTCCAACTGATTCCTAATAGGAGACAGCCACAGAAGCAGATGATTTAACTGCTCTTCAAGCTGTCCAAGGTCTTTTATGTGTGACTCAATTTCTCCTTGTTTCTCAGGCAAATCCCTGGAAACCTGCAAGGAAAAAAGAATAAAACATTGCTATGCTTTAAATTTTAAAAAGTAAAAAATAAATACCTTCTAAAGTTATTTGATATAAAATGTCATAAAATTTGCTGATTTTGGTATTTTAACAGGATGATACTGATTACTTGCATGAGTTACATGTTAGGATTTAATTTATGCATTAAAATCATTTATTAATAATCGTCCCCAAAAGCCTGTGCTTTAAAGACCGTAAGCCTTTTCTTTAGGAAATTCAAAACACTCACACAAATGCATACCTGACTCCAACTGGTCAAAGTACAGAAGTCTATTCTTCGCTGAAGCACTCATTCACTAAACATATTAGATGCCAGATACTCTGCATTTCCTTCTAACTTTCTTTTAAGTTAAGGAAATTTATACAAGGAAATTCTTTTATGTACAAAGAAATATGGGGGGGGCAAGCTATAGTTTATGGGTCTAAGTATAACCAAGTGAAACAAAATAAGATGACTGGGGATGTAAAGAGGAAAAAAGACATTTGGATAAGAGTAGAATATATCGATATGATTATAGGCTATTTTTATTAGGGAATTATAATGTGCCAAACACTATCTTTGGAATTTTCACATTTACTGCCTTCTTTAATTCACCCAACAATCCTATGATAGATAGTATTATTATCCCAGTTTTATAAATGGATGGTGACATTAGGGTTGAGAAACATGAAATAACTTGGGAAGAAGTATGATACTCTGTTCAACAGTGTGAAGTCTAGAGTTAGGCTGCTGGGTGTTTAAATCTTAATTCCAGTTTTTTCCCAGCACCTTAGTTAAGTTTTCTTTAACTCTCAAAGCCTTCTCTACAGAATACAGACAATGACACTACCTGCTTCACAGGGTCACTCTACAGATTAAAGAAAGTAATCCACGTAAGTAGCTTAGAGCAATATCCTGCATGATAGTGAATGACAATAAAGTCCTTACATGTTAGTGATAATTGTTTAAGCTCAGGTGTAAGTAGGGAGCCAGGATAAGCAAGAGTAAAGCCTTTTTCTTCAAACTGTCAAGGGCTAAAACAGGTACACAGTAGTAAAGAATGTGAACTTGAAATGGCAACTCTTTATTATAGAATTAATACTATTCTAATAACATAAATATTATATTATAATATGAACACAAGTGTTACAGTATACATCTATTATAAAATACTATCATGTTATTGTAGATAACATTTAAAAATTATGGGGCACCTGAGTAGCTCACTTCATTAAGTGTCCGACTTCGACTCAGGTCATGATCTCATGACTCATGAGTTTGAGCGCCGTGTCGGGCTCTGTGCTGACAGCTCAGAGCCCTAACCCTGCTTCAGATTCTGTCTCCGTCTCTCTCTGCCCCTCTCCCACTTATGCACTGTCTCTCTCTCTCTCTCTCTCAAATATAAACATTTAAACATATTTAAAAAAATTTTTTTTAAAAGTTTTATTTCCAGTGTAGTTAACATTCAGCGTAATATTAGTTTCAGGTGTATAATATAGTGATTCAGCACTTCCATACATCACCCGGTGCTCACCACAACAAGTGCCCTCCTTAACCCACATCATCTATTTCACCCATCCCGCCCCACGCCCCTCCCCTCTGGTAAC
Source organism: Proteles cristata cristata (assembly GCA_017311185.1). Taxonomy (NCBI): domain Eukaryota; kingdom Metazoa; phylum Chordata; class Mammalia; order Carnivora; family Hyaenidae; genus Proteles; species Proteles cristata. Next base: position 58,509 of record JAESUZ010003790.1, on the reverse strand, counting down.
CATCAGTTTCTTCTCTAGAGTCAAAGTCTGTTTCTTGGTTTTTCTCTTTTTCCTGTGCTTGTTTGTTTTGTTTCTTAAATTCTACATATGAGTGAAATCATACGATATTTGTCTTTATCTGACTTATTTTGCTCAGCATCATACTCTCCAGGTTCATCTATGTAATTGCAAATGGCAAGATTTCATTCTTTTTTTATGTTGAGTAACATTCCAGTGTGTGTGTGCGTGTGTGTGAGTGTGTGTGTGTATGCATACATACATATCACATCTTCTTTATCCATTCATCTGTCAGTGGACACATGGGCTCTTCCATAATTTGGCTATTGTAAATAATGCTTCTATAAACACAGAGGTGCATGTATCCCTTTGAATTAACATTTTTGTACTTTTTAGGGGTTAAATACCCAGTAGTGCAATTACTGGATGATAAAGTAATTCTATGGTTAATTTTTTTAGGAACCTCCACACTGTTTTCCAGGGTGGCTGCATCAGTTTACATCCCCACCAACAGTGCAAGAGGGTCTCCTTTTTCTCCATATTCTCACCAATATCATAGGGACCACTTAAAAGGTAAACTAGATAGGCATACTAATATACTAGTGCATCATCTAAATGATGCCCCATACTTTGGAACAACTGTTTTAGATACTTTTAAAAGAGCTAACTAAAGAACATCACTGTTCTTTAATTGCACCCAAGAGCTGTGAGGTAAAAAGGAAATACATTAATGGACAAAGTAACTTATCAGTTAATTAATAGGAGAAGGAATTTTATATACCCTCTGGTTATACATAAAGAATATGTATTTTGAAGTATATAAATGCATTTATATATATTGTGTAAAATGCATGTGCATGCATGAGTAATGGGTTAACATTCAGCCTGGGTAGCAGTCCCGCCTGGGACTGACCTTAGGCTTCCAAAGCAATGTTTCCTTGGAATGCTAACTTTAAGATGACTGGAAAATGTTAGGCCTGCCTTGTTTGTTGTATAGAACTGTACCTGCATTGGGAAAACTGTAAATTAGAATATAACCTAGGCTCTCTATGACTAAAATGGTGTAGATGAAAAGGAAATAGAGACTGTGGCTTCCATTTAAAGTGATCTGCACACACCTTGGTTTTTACCCCTGGTAGCCTTTTCCTGTCTCAGCCAGGAGACAAAAGAAGCAAAGTGTGAAGGTAGCATGCAATGCTTGTCCACGGATAATGAGTCATGATGCTGTATCTGCTTTGTTTGACTAGTATCCTGCTAGAAAGTCTAGTAAACAAAATATTAGATAAAGGCCTATTTGTATTTTGTGAGTTCTAACCCATAATGACCTCTTCGGTAATGAATTATATTTGACGTACTTGTATGTGAGTGTTTGAATGTGTGTGCCTGTGTGTGTGTGATAGTTGATATCACAAATGTAATTCCATGTATATAATATATAATCTAATAATGCTTTCAATTTATCTTTTCCAGCATTTATAAGGAAGGTACCAAACAGTTTATTTTTATTGAATTATTTTCTAGTCACAAGAACATGTGAAAAACATTTTATAGCTTCAACTTGCAACATCTAAGGGCCACTAGATTCTGAAGCTAATGGAAATAATAGCCATCATATTTTCTTAATATTTTTAAAATGAGGTATGAAATTATTTGTATCTGGTCACAAGTAGAGTTCACATATCAACACAGAAATCTGTATAACTTACAACTAAGATTGTTAGTTTCCTTCTCATACTTCGAACCCATCCCTTCCTGATTCTAGAAGAATTCCTGATAGCACACAGTTTGGTGGGTGAAATTTGACTAATATCTGAAATATTAAATGATAGCTTATAATCTGAAATTATTAAATGGAACACAAGTAGTTTTCAGGTAATTATGACATCTGCTTTGGGTATCATAGCCTTTGTCTTATACTATTTGTTATTTACATTGGCCTCCCTCACTGAGCTTTGATTTCTGGATGAACTGGGTTCCTACATATGATAGGCTTTCAATAAATATCTGGTGAATGAAAGATAAAAAATTTCAAAATTCAGGATTAACTTTTCTCAATTTAAGAAGGCATACACATCCAGAGTCATCAACAGAAGGAACATAATTTTATCCTTAAGTGAAACAGCTTTAATTAACAGACAAAAATATTAGTAGATTGGACTATATAAAAAGAAGAAACTTCTGCATGGCCAAAAAAAAAAAAATCTTAAAAGCAAAGTTAAAGGACAAATGACAGATTATAAAAATACATTTGTGACATCTCAGATAAAGGACTAATTTTCCTAATACATAAGAAAGATTCTGCACATTAATTTTAAAAAGGCCAACAACCCAGAGGAAAAAATCTGGATAAAAGTTAAGGACGGTTCACAAAAAAGAAAACATAAATGGATTTTAAACATACATAAAAAGCTAAACCTTGGAATGAGAGATACGAAAACTTCATCTATTGCACTGACAAAAATCTAAGTCTGAAGTGTACTAGGCTGCCAAGGCAGTGGAAAATATACTATTCTATCTGGCCAGTGAAATGTACATAGTGGTGTACCTCTTGTGGAAGGTTACTTGGCAATATCTGTCAAACGCATATAACCTTTTACCCAAAACTTTTACTGCTAGGGATTTATCTTGTATATGTATTTATGCAACAAAAGTCAATGCTTGGTGATGATAGGCAGATAGTGAATGAGGAGGAAGATTTTCACTACCCTTAAAATTTTGCAAAATATAACTGTATTACCTTCACAAAGAAATAAATTAAATTAGAAATGAAAACTACCAGGTTTTCCTCTCACCAAAAATAATGGTGACAATATGTAATTTAATAACAAATCATTATTAGTAGGCTGTAACACATCTAAAGCCACCAGTCCAAAATTATGATTATTTTTCTATGATTAATTATGATTAAGAATTTGAGACTTTCTGACATATAATTTTTGAGCTTTTCCACACCTTCAAAAGAGTCTCCAGGAACTGATAGCTTCTATATAGTTCATGGGGAAAGATAATGTGAATAATTTATGGTGTAAAACATGAGTAGGTTTCATGTCTGTTTTTATGTGTCTTAAAATTATTTACCATTACAATTGGTACTTTATATTTTTATCAAAATATGTGTATGAACAGTTTACTAGTAAGATGCATCATTTTCCTAATAACCTTTTAAAGTATATATAACCATACTCTTCATACAATATATTCCCTGTGGTGAAAGCAAAAAATTAAACACATTCAGTTCTCTTATGTGTTTATTTAGTATGAACCAAGTCTTTACCTAATTTCACACAAGATTAGCTTCTGTTTTTTTTTAACTTTTGAATTTTAATTTCAAATGTGTAGAAATTTTTTTTTTAATATTTTTATTTATTTCTAGGAGAGAGAGAGACAGCATGAGCTGGGGAGGGTCAGAGAGAGAGGGAGTCACAGACTGAAACAGGCTCCAGGCTCTGAGCTGGCAGTCAGCACAGAGCCCGGCAGCGGGCGCCAGAACTGCGAACAGCGAGATCATGACCTAAGCGAAAGTCGGACGCTTAACCGACTAAGCCACCCAGGCGCCCCTCAAATGTGTAGAAATTTTAATAATAACATAAACAGAGGTGTCTGTTTTAGAAATAAACAGATATTAAATACTGGCCTCATATCTTACATGAAAAACATTCTAGAGAAAATAAAGTGTTAAGTGTAAAAAAAAATAGTAACAGAATTAGAATAAAATATTGCTGTGAGTAAGCTCTTTAGAAGAAGAAAGTAATGTGAATACACTATTAAATACAATATTTGTATTGCTCATTCAGAATTCATGCCAATTAGCAGAATTAAAAACAAATGTCAGCTGAGTCTATTTGCAGCATCCATCAGACAATGGGTAATAATCTTTCATATAAAAAGATCTTTCAAAACATGAAATGAGATGGAGAATCTACTGGAAAACTGGATAACACACATGAATTTGACAAAAAAATGAAAACAGCCAACAAACAAAAGTCCAACCACTAAGTAATCAATGAAATGGAAATTAAAACAGCAAAAATAAACCATCATTTGCCTATTATATTGACTTTTGTAAAAGGTATTTATCAAGTTCTAGAAAAGAAGCACTGGTAAGATGTTTGTTAGAGGACAAATTCTTATATTTGTAGGGAGCGATTTGATAATTCATACCAAAAAGCAAGACTTGTACACTGAAAACCACAAACATGCCTGAGAGATTAAGAAAAGCCTAAACACATAAAGGAATATACCTTATTCCCCTATTGGAAGGTCCTATATTGTAAAGATATATCAACTCTCTTCAAATAATCTATAAATTCAATTCAATCTCTATTAAAAGGATAAGAGCTAATTTTTAATAGAAACTGAGGTGCCAAGTCTAAGATTTATATGCAAATGCGAAGGGCCAAGAATATCCAACACAATCTTGAGGAACAACAGAGTTTAAGAATGATTACTACCAGAGGGGCACCTGGGTGGCTCAGCACGTTAAGCATCTGACTGTTGATTTCTGCTCAGGTCATCATCTAACAGTTTGAGAGATGGAGCCCCTCATGGGTTTCCATGCTGGCAGCGTGGAGCTCACTTGGAATTCTCTCCCTCTGTCTCTATCTCTCCCCTGCTTGTGTGCTCTCTCTCTCTTGCTCTCCCTCTCTCTCAATAAACAAATAAATAAACTTAAAAAGAAAAGATGGGGCACGTGTGTGGCTCAGTCAGTTAAGCATCCAACTCTTGATTTTGGCTCAGGTCATGATTTCAAGGGTCACGAGTTCGAGCTCCACATCAGGCTCTGCACTGACAGTAGGGAGCCTGCTCAGGATTCTTTCTCTCTCCCTCTCTCTCTGCCCCTCCCCTGCTCACACTCTCTCTTTCTCTCTCAAAATAAATAAATACACTTCAAAAAAATAATGTTTACTACCAAGTATCATTATTTAATATAATTAATTCTGTGTGGTATTGCTGTGAGAGTAGACCATACGTATTTACTTAATTTATGACAATGGTGCCACTTACATTGAGCAGAGAGTAGATGATCTAGAAATACATACACTCTACAGGTGTTTGAAGTCAGAAACAAGCTTATCCTTGGCAAGGGAGGTGACTGGGAACGTGTTAACTACTGGGAATCAACATGAAGGAAGCTGATGGCTAATGTTCTAATTCTTGATTGGATGCTAGAAGTATGGTACGCTAACTTCAAAAAAAATCCATCAACTTCTATTCTTATGATCTATTTCCCTGCGTCTCTTATTTTCCAATTTAAAAGATTACATGAAAATATTCTAAAGGCCTTAGGGTAAATATCTAGTAGTGCAGTTGTTGGGTCATAGGGTAGTTCTATTTTTAACTTTTTGAGGAACCTCCATACTGTTTTCCAGAGTGGCTGCACCAGTTTGCATTCCCACCAACAGTGTAAGAGGTTTCCCCTTTCTCGGTTTTGCTAGATATTTACCCAAAGGATACAAAAATACTGATTTGAAGGGACACATGCATTCCGATGTTTACAGCAGCATTATCAACAATAGCCAAATTATGGACGGAGCCAAAATGTCCAATGACTTATAAATGGATAAAGAAGATGTGGTGTATATATGCACAATGGAATACTACTAAGCCATAAAAAAGAATGAAATCTTGCCATTTGCAACTCTGTGGATGGAGCTAGAGTGCATTATGCTAAGTGGAATATCAGTCAGAGAAAGACAAATACCATACAATTTCACTTCTATGTGGAGTTTATGAAACAAAACAGATGAACATGGCGGGGGGAAAGAAAGGCAAACCACTAAACAGACACTGAAATATAGAGAACAAATTAACTAGTACTGGAGGGGAAGTGAGTGAGAGGATGTACTAGATGGGTGATGGGCATATGGGGGCACCTGTTGTGAGGAGCACCGGGTATTGTATGAAAGTGATGAATCACTAAATTCTACCTCTGAAATTAATATTACACTGCATGTAAATTAACTGGAATTTTAAAAATTAAAAGAAAATTTAAAAAGGGATTCATTCCTTTCATCGACAGAATTCTACTATGAATTTTCCTTGCAGAATATCAGAGATACACGTATGTCATGAATATTTTTCAAGTGGAATAAATAACATCCATATAATGGGATACTTGGAAACATTTAAACGACATATTAGGAGAAACATTCTATTTTGAAAAATATTCATGACATGTTAATTAGTAAAAAGATAAGTTATACACCACACATAAATTATGTCTTTGGTTTTCTATGTATATGTAGCATATCAGTATGTACATACACACACACACACATTTAAATGATTGGAAATACATGACATTATTAATCATGATTTTGGAGAAGGGTGTTACCAATTCATTTTTAATTGTTAATATATTTTAGTGTTTTCCAAAGTTACTACACAGAAAGAGTATTATTTTGTATATTTTAAATGTTAAATAAAAATGAATAAATGGAAACTACTGATTGGGTGGCTGGCTATCCCTGTAACATATTTCCAACGATAAAATTACCATTTTAACTTAGATTTACAATATACTTTAGGTACTATATGACTGATTTTACTTCTATTAGCTCCCTTCATCTCCTCCATAATCCTATGAAATATGAATTATTTTCTACAACTGACAAAATGAGTAAATGCAGTTCCAAAACTATAAATAATATTCCTAACAATCCTACTAAGTGAAAAAAAAAATGTGGCAGGGGCGCCTGGGCGGCTTAGTCGGTTGAGCGTCCGACTTTCGCTTGGGTCATGATCTTGCGGTTCGTGGGTTCGAGCCCCGCGTCGGGCTCTGTGCTGACTGCCAGCTCAGAGCCTGAAGCCTGTTTCAGTCTGTGACTCCCCTCTCTGACCCTCCCCTGCTCATACTGTCTCTCTCTCTCTCCTAGAAATAAAAAAAAAAAAAATGTGGCATTAAGCATCTGGGTTTTCCTGACTCTATATTCTAACTTTCCTTTTCTCTTCCTTGCCAAGGCATACATTCTAAATCTAATGTATTACTTGATAAATGGAGTATTAAAATTCATACTTTTCAAAAGATTTTAATATTTGTAGGACAATCTATATCCTTCATGCTAATTACCCTTAATGAGATATACATTTAGAAGTCAACTTTAATATGACCAATATCAATGAAATGCATGTATAAACATATTTTGAAAACAAAAAAAAATACTATTTGACATTGGTCAATTCAAAACTGCCTATTCTATAGGGACTACAAGATAAATTAGATTGCTTACTGAATAAATATTTGAATTATGATTAATTCAAAGCCATGATTAACTAAATGATTTGCATGCAACTGTAGGAATTATCTTCCACATTTTGATAGATTTATCATCCATTTTAAAGTAAAGACATAGACAAAATAAATTGTTACAATGATTAAAAATGGTAAGAGAAAATTGCCAGTTTAAATACATAGCAATTTAAATGATAAATTAACATTATTTCCAAAGATTTTAATAATACATGCTGAATTCTGAACTTTCCATATTTAAAAATAAAGATGATACTTGATGGATATTTTAACTCAACTTAAATATTCCCATGTCATATATTTCCAAACTAAATACCAGGTGAGTGAAATTTTGGGGTAAACAATAAAGCCATAAAAATAATGGAAATATGGATAAATGTTCTTATAATTTTGATGTAAAAGTTACAATTTTGATTTTAAAATCATACAGTGATTTATTTATTTATTTATTTATAACATTTATTTATTTTTGAGAGACAGAGAGAGACATAGCATGAGCAGGGGAGGGTGAGAAAGAGAGAGACACGGAATCTGAAACAGGCGCCAGGCTCTGAGCTGGCAGCACAGAGCCTGATGCGGGGCTCGAACTCATGGACCATGAGATCATGACCTGAGCTGAAGGTGGAGGCTTAACCAACTGAGCCACCCAGGTGCCCCACAAAGTGATTGATTTAAATTCACAGCAGTATTAAACTTCTTTATATAAAAAATCTAATAAGCAAAACAAAAATCAAAACCAAAAACAATCCATTTGAAATATGACAGACACTAAAGATAAACCCATTCTCACAGATCAAGAGGAAAAAGATAAACACTCAACAGAAAAAAACAAAAATGAACAAGGATCCCAAATAGAAAATTCATAAAAGAACTATAACTGACCTATAAGTCTATTCAAACTGTTTAACTTTCCTAGAATCCAAAGGAATACAATTCAAGCAGTGAGGTGTAATAGTGTACCTATTGATTTGGCAAAGAGTTTTAAAAAACTTCTTGAATTACATTACAGTGGTGTCATGTAATAGCAACAGTGCAGGGAATTGGGCCCTCTTGTAAAGTGCTAGTAAGTAAGCTGGAATATCCCTCCAGGAAGGGTAGGGCTGGGGGTGGATTGGGTAGAGTTTTGCAATAGGTATTCAAACATACATATATTCTCACACTTAGACCATAAATTCTACTTCTAATATTTTATCCTAAGGCAACAATGACGTGTACACATGTGAAATCACAAGAATGTTTGCCACAGCCTCACTTATAGATGCAAAGCATTTGAAATTGCTTACATGCTCACCAATAGGGTATGGGTTAAAAGTTTTGAAACATCCATCCAGTCAAATACTCCACAGATGTGTCATAAGTGACGAACATGTATATTTAGTAATACAAAAAAATATGTGATGTGTCAAAAGTTTAAAAGTTTTAAGTGCTGGGTCATAGGTCATCCTTTCTTACCCACATTTTTAATTTGACTGTAATGAACATGTTCTATTTTTAATCATAAAATGGCTATTTTAAATGTAGGTATACATACACACTTCTGTAGAAATAGATTATTTGCATATTCCTTACACTGTGCCAAGCATTATTCTCAGTGTTTTTTACATATCAACATTTAGTAATAACAAGATTATGATATAGGTAGTATTACTGCCTAGGTTTTACACACTGTCAATTTTACATATTGATGAAGACAGGCTAAAGTGACTTGCCCAAGCTCACATAGCCAGTAAGTGATAACCAAGCTAGAATTTGAACCCAAGAAGTTAAGCTTAGAAACTCATGCTCTTAATCACTGTACTACTTCGTCTCTCATTCCTTTTAGCTGTAAGACTTTGAGAAAATATACTGAAAAGAGAACAAAAGAAAATCCATTTTTTTTCCCAGCAGTTACTAGAAGAAATTCCTGTAGTTACTAATTGGATCTTATACATTTTTTTCCTAATGTGCAAAGTATGTAGAATAATAAAGTCCTATTGTCCTTGAAACTATTGAATTCAAATTCCAAAATGGCCCCTTGTTTTATTTTCTTGCTTACATAATATAACTGATTCCCAACTGCCTCCAAATCTTTTAGCCCACTTTTTAAAAAGAATGGCTCGCAACAATCTGACCTTATCTGATTTTACTATTCACATCTTTCTAATAACAAAACTCCATTTTGGTCAAAATGGTGATCTCATCATTCTGGGTGTGTCCCTTCACTTTTCTTCCTTCTGTTCTTCTGTCATTGTCTACTTTGCCATTAAAATGTCTTCTTTTTCCTCAGAAAAATATCTCACTTCCTAATTGACACATATAAAACTCTTTTCCATTCTTCATGTTTTGGGTAATGAAAGTACAACGTTCTCAGAGAAGATTGCCTAATCCCTCTGGATAGAAATGATTATTCTTTCTAATAAACTGTAGCATTTATGATCTGTGCTACTTCATCAGAACCTGTCAGGTATTGCTTTTTTCTTTATTTTATTAATTTCTTTCCACTTGTATCTTCTTCCCTTCCCTTTCCCCCAAAAGCTTGAAAACACCTCCCCCTCCCACTACGACCAGCACACTGAAGACATCACACACATAAAACCACAATTGAATGTTGTGTCTTTGTATGCTATACCACCTTCTCGTGTTTGGTGTAGCAGTTGTTCAGTGAATAATCACACAAACCAACCAACCAATTTCTTTTTTTTTTATTTTTTTAATGTTTTTTATTTATTTCTAGGAGAGAGAGAGAGACAGCGTGAGCAGGGAGGGTCAGAGAGAGAGGGAGTCACAGACTGAAACAGGCTCCAGGCTCTGAGCTGGCAGTCAGCACACAGAGCTCCGACAGGCTCGAACCCACGAACCCAGAGATCATGACCTAAGCGAAAGTCGGACGCTTAACCGACTAAGCCACCCAGGCGCCCCAACCAACCAATTTCTAATAGAATAGAGAAAAGAGAAGGAAAAGGTGAGGATTTAAAGTGGACTCTCTTCAGAGTACTTATAGTCTCACATCTATGGCGTTCTTAAATCGGCTTCATGTTTTAGTCTATGTGTGAGTGCCCAAACTCACTAGGACAGCAAGAATGGGGCTTCCCCGGCAGCTAGCTAGGCTGGTGAAGTATGATTTGAGTACACCCAAGTACGAAAGGGTAGAATCTAGTCAGTCAAGAAGACTAAGAAACACATGTACAAGACTGAATTCTTCATGTATTTTTTTGTTATTGTTGTTAGTTATGTTGATGTCATGAATTCCAAAGCTAGACATAAGACTAGATATGTATTAACTACAGCACTGATAGAAACATTGTCTGTGCAATTAATTCTATGAATATTTATCTAGTAATTATTTTTCTTCCAGCCACTGCCCTATATACTATCCACAAATCTACCATTTTTTTAAATTGATTCAAGTTGCTCATTATATGGCTAAGTATAAAACTTCACTGCCAATACCCCCCCCATGAACAAAAGCTAAATAACTCTGAATGCATCTTAAACAAATACTCTCTTTCCGCCAACCAAATAAATAAATAAATAAAATCTTCCAAAATTTAGTAATACCAATTGAATAATTCATTCATTACCATCCTTTGGATAAAAAGCATGTGGTATGAAATATTTGGAGATCTCATTTCACCTTGCATATTTTTCCACCTCAATAAACTAAAGCTACTAGAGAACCAGAACTTAGGAATGATATATTTTCAGGCACAATATTCAATTATTTTTTACAATCGGTCTCATGGTAAAGTATCTCTCACTAGGAGGTCATTTATTTTCTTTCCCTCTGGAAATTTAATAAAAGAATAATGAATATAAAAGTGAAAAATACATTATAGTTATATGCTACCAGACATTTTAAAATTACAAATCCATATACAATTTTAAACTGACCAATTATAATTTACTTTTAGGACAGTCACTCTCCAATGGCATAGCTATTGGGATTTTGCTTTAAACCTAAGTGGGTTTTCTTTTAAAATATGTCATCATCATGTACAATGTTTAAAGATCTATATCTCCTTTGTTGCTTTCAGTTTTAACTGGATGTAATAATAAAGTCTCCTGTATCAGATCACAGTACATATTAGTTTCCATATAACCACTTCATTAGCACAGCTGAATTTTGTTATTGTTACTAAAGATCTGAAACACACAATACATGATGAGGTAAATGAAAATGGCTATGGAGATTTCAAAGTCAGTAAAATTTGATGTACATTAAATAGGATGGCAGTCCTGGGAGAACTGGCCCCTTATTACCACACTAAACCAATATTGGCTTTGAAATAAACCTTGGTGTTCATGAGCTGTATTCTTGTTCATTAATTTCTTAGTTTGCAATATAAGCAACTAACTGCATAGGAAAATAATTCTTAATAATACACATAGTTCATGGAAAAATGTTTTCTGACTGTTCACCTTGATTTAAACCTACCCTAACATTGGGTAACTTGCTTTATAATGGCTCCCAGCGGCATTAGACAAGTAACGTGAATTGGTGAAATTGATTTACCCAAACTTCAATAGCTATCATTTATCTTCTAAAATGGATTTGGTAGGGATTTACACCCACCTAACTAGCCACCTACCCACACATTCTTTACTACATAATGTGATCTTGATCACATACTATTTAAACCCTGAGGATAATAAAAGTTACAAAGAAGGTAAAACGTAATTTTATATGACATGTACACATACCACAAAATGTGTTGGTACAAATTAACCCCATATTTTTCTCTCTCCTCTCCCAGCTCATACTCATTCTAGAAAAAGGAAAGAACTGCTGTATTCTCACACGCTTTCAACAGCAATCTTTGCTCTTATTTGCTGAAGAGGCCTGAGAAGCAGCCTGACTAATATAAAGAAGGTCCTCTGGATTGTTAGGAAACATTGTGTGTGTGTGCGTGTGTGTGTGTGTGTGTGTGTGTGTGTGTGTGTGTTTGCTCTGTTCGTTTTGCTTGATCAAAATTCAATGATTTAACTAAGCCAGGATCTGTGTAATTCTACCCAAGCAATAGGAATCATAACACATTTTAATAGCTTGATATTTATTAAGATCGTCCTTGAGCTGTCAGGTAAAATTAGCTATGTTAATACTAGAATTTTTAAAAAGCAGAGTCCTCTCCTTTGTTAACATATGAATCACTATTCTTCAGAATATAAACATCTGAGAAAAGGGCGAAAAACACACTTCGCGATTACATAACCTCAATTTTCGAATTAAAACATTAAAAACAATTTAACTATTACTGGTGAGATGGGCAGAATGGGTGATGGGCATTAAGGAGGGCACTTAGTGACTGGTGTACGTAAGAGATGAATCACTGGGTTCTACTCCTGAAACCAATGCTACACTGTATGTTAACTAACTAGAATTTAAAGAAATAAATTAAAAAACAACAAAAAACAATTTAACTATGTAAACAGAGCTTTGAACTTAAATTTCTTAAAATTAAGTACAGTTCAAAAATCAGCTCCTCAATTGTACTTTGACCCATTTCCAATACTCTAAAGCCACAGAGAACATACCCATTACTGAGAATTTTTTTTAAATTTTTTTAATGTTTTCATTTATTTCTGAGAGAGAGATAACATTAGCAAGGGAGGGTCAGAGAGACAGGGAGATACAGAATCTGAAACAGGCCCCAGGCTCTGAGCTAGCTGTCAGCCTGACACGGGGCTTGAACCCACGAAACGTGAGATCATGATCTGAGCCGGAGTTGGGCACATAACCGACTGAGCCACCAAGGTGCCCCTGAGAAAACTTTTCTTGCACAGTGCTGCAAGTCATGTTCGAGTGCTTGCTTCAGGATTGACATTCCTAAAAGACTTAACCATCTTCATGATTTCTTTTTGAAGAAGAACAAAATATTTCAGAAAAGAATTCAGGAGTGTTCAAATACATAAACAAGTCTGACAGTTTTGAGGGTATGACAATGAATTGCTGCTTTTAATCTCAACATTTTCTGGCTAGAAAGTCTGTTGTTTTCTAAAACTCATCTTCTAAAAGAAAGAAAATCACCACATTGAAAAAGAGTCCTATTTCTTTGCCCTCTTCTGAATGAATCATTTTATTAAGTTTAAAAATATCAAGAGTAAAAAGTATTTTTGTAACAAATGGCATAATCTGCATAACTCACATTTATATTTTCTCTGTGTAGTAGTCTCTATTTGCAAATGGATGCATTATTGTTATTTATACCACAAAGTAAATGCATATTGCATTACCATGAAATGAAATATGCCTAACAATGAAGAAAATCAAAGTTCCCAGGAGTTTTAATCTTACTGATAAATAAAAAAAAAAAAACTAATATGATATAGAAGAGCAATTCCTGGAAATAGGGATGTCTATGGGGTGGGGGTGCTGCTTGTTTTGAACACCGAAAATGAGCAGATGTGTCACTGGTATATGTTAAGATGAAGCTTTACTAGGTGTGCAGACGTTATAAAGTAAGTGAATAAAACCCAAGGTGGGTAGCTCCTTTCCTGCCAGCCAGAAGAGAAAAAGAGCACATTTAGAAATGTGAAAAAGAAGAAAATGTGATTTCTTTGGGGAAAGAACCCAAAAAGCCTGGGCAGAAGGCAGGACCCAGGGCCCAAGCTACTTCCTTTTCCACCAGAATTGTTACTACAGGCCCATTTGAACAAGAGTCTAGGGTAGGAAGCGACATACTATGCCTCATGAATCAAATCTAGCCGCCACCTGCTTTTATGCAGTCTGAGAGCTAAGAATGATTTATTTTTTACTTTTTAAATAATTGATAAAAAAATTAAAAGACACTTGACACATGGAAATGATATGAAATGCAAATTTGCGTCCATGAATAAAGTAATGCTGGAACACTTCTGAGCCCATTCTTTACATATTGCCTCCGGCCATATTTGCACTATCAAGGGAGGGATGCAGTCATCATAGGAAAAGCCTTATGGCCTCCAAAGCCTAAAACAATGACCATCTGCGCCTTTAGAGTTTGCTGATCCCTGCTTTACGTGATCATGGATTTCTTCAACTCAGTCTCCTGTCCTTCTAAGTCTTTTCCCTGCCTGTCTCCCTGAGCTGCTTTAAGGAGTGGGTCAGGGAGACAGGTGCCTGGGGCTCAGTGTACGAGAAAAACTTAAACACAGCATCCATTACCTCCCATCTCCTAAGCGAATTCCTTGTGTAACTTGGAAATGTAAGAGGGCAGAGATGTTTGTAGGAAGTTTTTAAAGGGTCACCTTGGTGGCTCAGTGGGTTAAGCGTTGGGACTCTTCATTTTGGCTCAGGTCGTGAGCTCACAGTTTGTGAGCTGGGGCCCTGCATTAGGCTCTGCACTGACAGCGCAGAGCCTGCTTGGGATTCTCTCTCTCCTTCTCTCTCTGCCCCTCCCTGCTCACGTGCTCTCTCTGACTTTCAAAATAAATAAATAAACTTAAAACAACATCCATAACCCTCCTGGTCTGAATGTCTGATTTGGCAAGGCCATCCACCTGGGGACCAGCTAGTTCAAACTTGCAAGGGTAGTCAACTGCAGTTAGAACCTGATTATCACATGTGGCAAGTGTTTAGCAAGACAGAATTATCTATATTAGTATTTCATGTAAAAATCTTTTTGGAGCACCTGGGTGGCTCAGTTGGTTGAGCCTCCGACTTCAGGTCATGATCTCACTTTGTGGGGATTAGAGCCCCATGTCAGGGTTTGCGCTGCAGTGCAGAGAGCCTCCTTCGGATTCTCCGTCTCCCTTTCTCTTTCTGTCCTTCCCCCACTTGTGCGTGCCTGCTCTTCCCGACTTGACTTTCGAGGGTTCTCTCTCTCTCTCTCTCTCTCTCTCTCAAAAGCAAACATTCAAAAAAATCTTTTCATTTACTTTCCCAGAAGTTGTATGATTCAGAAAAAAGCAACAGAAAATGGAACAAAGAAAATGAAATGATGTATCAACATAAAAGGTAGAAAAACAAAGGTGAAAAATAGTGTTATTATATCTTGTGAGTTATTGTTAACCCTGAGGGGCACTGACCTGCACTGGTTACGTGTTTACCGTTAGTTAAGGGTGGCTATTGAGCACCTGTAAGGTGGCTATTTGGAACAGAGACTCAGAGAACATGCAAAATACACTAGAGATTTCAAAGACTTGGTACAACAGAAACAATGCAAAATATCTTTGTATTTTCATACTGATTAAAATGTCAAAACGATAGCATTTTAGATACATTGAGTTAAATAGAATATAGTATTAAAATCAATTTCACCTGGTTATTTTTGCTGTTTAGTGTAGTTACTAGAACATCTAAAATTACACATGTGGGTTGCATTCGATTTCCATTTGACAGCACTGGCAAAGAATAACACTATGCGTCTAGAAATGGCAGAAAACTATTAAATGAAAGATAATCCATGTATGTGAAAAAAAGTCACATGACTTTTAGTACATTTAAGCTCCTTATTTTAAAAGAAAGCTGAAGTTTTTTTATGAATAGAAAATCAATTTCTTTTTGCCTCCATTAAATAAATGCTGAATAAATATTTTAAGCAAGTGGAATGAAGGAACAATGAGTTATTGGCTTGTCTCACATGGGTCCAGCTGTCCCCAATACGTTTCCTACACTCCTAGGGATGAAGCAAACTTACGTGTATTAATTCCATTTCTTATTTGCTGCCTCCCACGTTTCACTGAGCGCTCTTGCTAAGGTCCCTGGGGACTCTCTTCCATCCACAGAGTGCCTAGAAATCAGTGCTGTATAGCTTCATTTGCACATCGCTGCATCATCTGACTATTTTGGCCTCCAGGCTGTCCACCATGCAACTCTATTTTTCACCTACTTCCTGCCTCAGGGAGAGGGTACTGAACAAAGAAACAGCTACACACTGAAAATGTTATTGCCACATAAGAACAGGAAAAGGAGAAAGGAGAGCAATACAGACCCGGGGTTTCCCAGGGTCTCAGATGTGGTTTCCTCTGCATTAGGACTGAGCAGCATAACCCCAGCGAAGAAAGAGACAGGCATGTGGCTGGGAAAGGGAAGGCAGAGTGAGAGGATCTGAATCCATACCACAGTGGGGTGAGCGATGACAGCAGAGGGCTAGAAGTCAACGGACCCGGTTCTAATACCACCTCTGCCTCTATTTCTATATCTGGGGTCATTCATGCCATATCCCTGGAATATCATTTCTCAGCTGGAAAATGTAGAGACTGGATTAGACTAGCTCTGAGTGCCTTCTCTAGCTTGAACGTTCTCTGAATAAATTTCGTCTCTGGCAGAGAACACAGCAATGTACACAGCCCTGAGTGTGTCACTGAGTTTAAAGGAGACAAAGACTATGTGTTGGCCTGACACCTGAATGCCCGTGAACATAAAAGATGTTCTCTGAGGGTTTATTAGGAGCCTTTGACATAGACCTAAAATGTGGAAAATCCCGTGACAGCGGGATACCTTGTCACCCTAAGCAGATGTAAGCTTAATTTTCCTCACAGCAAGATAATGAGCAATATAATAGAGCCTAACAAAGCAATTTTGGATAAAGGCTTAACACAATCAACTGCCATGGTGTTTCAGTCATTTATTCACAGGACTGAAACAACTTTCCTCTGAAGCCAGGATTCCTGCCAGATAACCTGTGTAATGGACTTAGTGCAACAACCGACACCGAATAGCTCACAATTTTGTCCAGCCCCAGGGCTTTGCTGGGGCAGGATGTGTATTTCCTGGCTCTGGCCAAGGTTGTGGCTACATTCCTGATGATGGGACAACATTTCAGGCTCTGGTTTCCAAGAAAGAGCTGAGACACAGTTGTTCTCCCGCCCTGGAAGCTGCTGCTAGCTGGAGCAGGCTGGGAAAATCTAGAACATCTCAAATCCGGAGATGCAGAAGACAACAGAAGTGTGGGATCATCAGGACCGAATTTGCAAACTTAAAGGGAAAAGATTCCATTCTTTTTGAAAGGCAAATACAGAACTTGCCCCTAACTTCTCTAGTCCTAATTCATTTATTCATTTCTCAGAGGCTATACACTGAGGTGGAAACCCTTCTGACACACACCCACACCCACACCCACACCCACACACAGTTCCCCTTTAGAGCAACTCTGTTGGACAAACGTTTTTATTTTTCCATTGTGATGAGACTGTTAAAACCATAGATACAGTGACATTTTCTAATGACTGTACTAACTAAAGCTGGACTCAGAACTACAAAGTTGAGGGGAGACTGAGTGCCCTAGTTGGTTAAGTGTCCAACTCTTGATTTCGGCTCAGGTCATGATCTCGCGGTTTGTGAGATCCAATCCTGCATCAGGCTCTGCACTAAAAGTGAAGAGCCTGCTCGAGATTTTCTCTCTCTCTCTCTCTGACCCTCCCGAACTCGTGCTCTCTATGTCTAAACTTAAAAAATTAAAAAAAAAAAAGAAGTATAAAGTTTAAGTTATGTTCTTTATCACCACGTTTAAACAAATTACTCAGGATTCCAGATGGCATTAATTCATATATTTTTTCATGGGTGAACCATGAATTTTTTTTTAAAGTCTTGAAATGGTTTTCAATCATTAAATATCACTGTTGAATTGCTTAAAGGCTAAAATAAAAACTATTTAGTGCCTTTTACATGCCAGACAGTGTGCTAGGTAAATTTTTCGTTCCTTCAATGAGCACTTATTCAGGAAGAAAAGAAAGACATTAAACCACAAAATTAAATTACCAAGTGATGAGTACTTTAATGAAGACCGACACAAAGCACTCTATAGGCATGGCGTCTGGAGGGTCCCTGTCTCCTGGGGAAGAATGGAGTCATGTGGCTGTGGGGCAAGGAAGTTTCAGCGATGAGATCTTATTCAAGTTGTATGTTAATGGATAAACTAGCAAAAGCCATTCTGGGCAGCCCATTGGAGGGGGGTGGAGGGAAGGAGAGCCATTGGCTTTGGCTTGACAATGGGTGGGAAGTAGCAAAGAGTTACTGGTGACTTGGGTTGCCCGAAAGAAAACAACATGCCCATTTACATTTGAATTTCAGACAAACAAGGAGTAATTTTTAGTCCTATTTGGGGGCAATATTTGGGACATACTTGCACTAAAAAAATCTGGGCTTTCTATATGTTGATTCACCAATTGTAACCCTAGTTATGAAGGGAGTGTAGAACCAAATGTGGGCTAGGTTTGAAGGGTTTTGGGCACCATCATGCGGAGTACTGAGCTTGTTCTACAGGGATAAACACTTTAAATTTTTTTTGGAAATATTTATTTATTTATTTATTTATTTATTTATTTATTTATTTATTTTGAGAGAGAGAGAGACAAAGTGTGAGTGGGAGAGGGGCATACAGAGACAGGGACACAGAATCTGAAGCAGGCTCCAGGCTCTGAGCTGTCAGCACAGAGCCTGTCACAGGGCTTGAACCCATGAACCGGGATATCATGACCTGAGCGTAAGGTGGCACTTAACTGACTGAGCCACCGAGGCACTCTGGGATAAAGACTTTTAAAAAGAGTTCCTACAAAGCAGACTTCAGAAGGATTTGAGTAAAAGGGGTAAAGTGAAGCCATTAAGAAACCACACCCTAGTAAAAGCACGGACAGAGCCCATGCTGCCTTACAAATTCCTCACCTGTAACAGATACGTGGTTACTGGAATTACCTCTAACATGTCTAGAGCATGATGCATATAGTCTTTGCACATCACCAACATATCTAACCTGTTCTGCCTCGGAGGGAGGATTCTCCAGAGCTGGGAGTACTTTTTCTGGGATTTCCTCATTTTCTGCTTCACCACCCCTATTCTTTCACTACTACTTCTGAGGATCAACATTCTTGCTTTCAATTTCATATCTTGGGCTCTATTCTGGAGTTCACTTAAACTAAGATACTACCCTTCTCTACTTCCTTGAAAAAGCAAGAATTAATAGTCCTTGATTTATTTGTAAGCAATCTGTTATCCTTAATGAAGTGTGAGTGTTCCCTAGAAGCAGAGTTCAGTACACCTAGATTGAAAATCTTCTGGAGTCACTGTACAAGATAACTTGAAATGATCCCAAATTTTACAGTTCATATGTGGAAGAAACTTGACAGGGTCTTTCTAAATTTGACAATAATTCTGATAATCTACATGACATAACGAGTAACAACTGGTGTATGTGAAAGAAACTTTTCTGGGGGCACCTGGTAGCACAGTCCTTTAAGGATCTGACTCTTGATCTCAGCTCATCCTGTGGTTCGTGAGTTTGAGCCACACATTGGGCTCTGTGCTGATGGTATGGAGCCTATTTGGGATTCTCTGTCTCCCTCTCTCTCTCTCTCTGCCTCTCCCTTGCTTGTGTTCTGTCTCTCAAAATAAATAAACTTAAAAAAATCTTAAAAAAGAAAGAAACGTTTTTCAATCCTCAATAACAAAACCAAATGTTAATTAACCATGTTCAGGGAAAGACCACCTTGCACATGAAAAGATGCTACCAGGGAGATATGGAAAGAAGCATGACATAGTATTATATATTATAGTATTGCAGAGTGGTTAACTACTAAAAAATACTGTGCTATTTTTCTCAATTTTCTGGTGTGTGTGGTATCATTCAGCTCCTTTTAGAAACTGGCAGGATTTCTCTTCTTTTTATAAATACTCATATTCATAGCTAATTTTTTAAAAAAATTTAATGTTTACTTATTTTTGAGAGACAGAGAGAGACAGAGCACGAGCAGGGGAGGGGAAGAAAGAGAGGGAGACACAGAGTCGGAAGCAGGCTCCAGGCTCTAAGCTGTTAAGCACAGGGCCCAACATGAGGCTCGAACCTATGAATTGTGAGATCATGACCTGAACCAAAGTAGGATCCTTAATCAACTGAGCCACAACAGGTGCCCCTCATAGCTAATTTTTTTTATTTGTACTGCTGCATTTTTTGAGTTAAAGAAGACTGCCAAAGTAGTATATACTTTAAGCTCCACATAACCTGGAGCTACTCTTACTGATAATTTGTTGAGTAGAGAAAATGATTTTATTCACTATCCTCCAAAACTCATTTTACTAAAGGCACTGCTAAAATTGAAGGTTTTCTCTTTCATTTTAAAGACTATTATTTCTTACAGGGGCATAAACAAAAATAAATTGACAAAAATATGAGGTTATCTATGACTTAAAATTACTTTGTACATTAAAAGTTTTAGTTTTGTGTTGTGTTTGCTCCTTTTTTCAGTTTTATTGAAGTATAGTTGACACCTGAATTGATAAGATACTTAAAGTGTATAATGTGATAATCTGATATATGTATACATTGTGAAAATATCCCCCCCTCAATATTTATGTTTCCCCTCCTCCGGTGATAACACTTATGTTCTACTCCCTTAAGAAATTTCAGTTATACAATACAGTGTTATCAACTATATATCAGCAACGAACAGACTTTGCTAGAACATTTAAAAAATATTTTCTTAAAGAATGATGGTTTAAATAATCCCTGAGGGCTTTATATTTGGTCTGCTGCCATAAAATTGAGGTGATCTCATAATTACTCATCATGCAACAGGTTGTAACATGTAAAGTAACAATTTAGAGTCTGGTATAGAACAGCCAAGAATAAAAGTTTAATTTTTATGCATCATTTCTTCAGGAAAACACATCACGAGGGGAAATAGCTTTGAATAAGTTCAGTGAGGGTTGCCATTTAGTTAATTAACTTAGACATTTTCATTAGCAGGCTCAATATTGACTTTAGAATAATGTCTGCTTAATTTCTTTCAAGCAATGAATATGTATGAAACATTGTCAAAGGTAAAGTAAAAATTAAGACAATATTAGGTAAAAAATAGAAATTGAGTTACTGAATTATGTCAGAAAATTACATGGAGTACATTCCTGAACTTACATTCAAATGCAGTACGTCCTTCCCAACTTTTAAGATATGACCTTGGCATAGACACATTATTTCAGCTGCTTAGTATAGGATTTGTAATAATCTCAATTTTATAAGAAACTGCATTTCTAAATTGGTTGGAGAAGACTAAAACAATGCATAAATTCAGTGCACTGAATATAATTTTCTGCTTCAATTGACAATCTAGTCTTCTGAAAAACAGGCTTACTTTAACTTTTTTGGCCATATTCATTTTATGTGCCTTCATATTAGAATAAATAAAATCAGCAGGCTCCTATTGATTTTTGGAGGGAGAAATCTCATCTGTAAGATTGAAAGAAAGTGAAGTCCATCAAAACCAATTGATGAACAAATATGTTATGAAAATTGAAGAAACTAATAACATAAAAATGAAGGGTAAATCTAAATGTATTTCTGAAATGTGACAATAACATTCAAATCTGGATTTTGTGTTCCTAACAGTTAAAAGATGGGAGAGCCTATAAAGTCATTTTTAATTAATTTTAATTCTGCCAATAAACATTCCATAGTGCAATGGTCTGTTTTCTTCACTGTAATATTCTTAACCAGAGTCCATCGCAGAATCAATTGGGTAAGGGTCTTTATTTTGTTTTGTTTTAATATGCACATGTAAGCTCCACACCAGAGAATCTAATTCAGTAAATGTGTAATGGAGTCCTGATGTCTATATCTAATTTTTATATTTATGATTTGTAAATAGATGCCTGGATCCCAGAAGTACAAACATTCCTGCTCCATTCCAAACAAACTGGAATGTCTATTAGTAAGTAAATTAGACTGTTTCTGTTAACTTTTTGTTCCCAGTCTCAATCTGCTCTCACTTCAAATTTACTAAGTTTAAAACTGAAGTCAAGTGTAGTGTAGGAAAGCAAATAGCTTCAGAGGTGAAAGGCCTCGGGTTAATGATCTATTTTACCACTTAGGAAGCAATGGGACCTCATTCGTGTTGGGTAACCTCTCTCAAACCCATTTCCTCTTGTGTATAACAGAGCCCATAATTTTTGCAGTACCTGCACTTTGCAGTTACCTTTCATCCTGCTTCCTGCTCTCCCATATGTAATTCACTCCCGAGTCTCCCTTTATCTTGCATCATAAATAATGTCTCATATCCATCCTCACCTCTCACGTTCTCAGAGCAGAAAGCTAGTTGAAGCCCAGATCACCTGAGCTGTTGGAAAAAATCTCAAATTGGTTTGTAAACCTCCGGTCTCTACCTGCCATAATTCAACCTCTGCATTGCCACCAGATGGGGTTTTCTAAAATAAAACTTAATTCTTAACAAGGAGTTTCTCCTCTCCAGATAGATTTACCAGGCTTTCTTGCATGAGCGTACAGGGAGAGGTTCAACTAACCAAGCTCCTCTAGAGATTCTAATGTGTTTTACCACAGAGACAGACCACATACCCAGCAGAGCCAAACCTTTCCATTATGGATTGGCTGTTGGGGAAAATAATAGAGCAGATCGCTTAGTTCCCTGAGGTGGGCTGACGCTCGGAGCAGTTGAGTCTATTCTCCTTCACGGGACAGAGTTATGCTCACTAGTCATTAATGACCACAGTCCTTTTACTGAGAAGAGAAAGATTCAAACTTTGCAGATGAAGATTTTCAAACTTCTGCCCAAACATGCATTTCTAATGTCTAAAATAATCACCTGACGGCATATAATCCTGCTATAATATTTTGTTTATAATTTTTCCACCTTTAATATCTTTCCTCTTTCCTTGAGTGCTTTGAAATCTACTTAAGACTAGAACAGCATCTGCATGAGGGCTCCCCCTAATGCTGGGTTCCAAGGCCGATTGCTCTGTAATATATTTGAGAAAATACTTGCCTGTTTTTGGACATCTCTTGTATTCCTGTCCTCCATTACTATCTTAAGTTTCCACAAGATTATCTTCCCAGGTAGACTAAAAGGTTATGGCAGGTCCATAGAGGGCTAAAAGGTTACTATGTCTTCTACCTCACTGTAATCCATGATTTTGAGTATCTATTTAGTCTTACATCATGCACATAATAAGTATTCAATTATTTATTGAATGGATAAACTCAATATTTTAGTTTTCTAAGGAATTCATTCTGAAAACTAATATTTCTGTCAATCACCAATCCATCAACCAACTGCAGACTAACTTCTCCTCATTAGAGAGGACTAGCATTCTTAGTATTAAATTGGTGATTATTAATACTGGCAATGGGATAAAATATTCACCTCTTCACTCTTGCACTCCAAGGTTAATTTTTTAAAGCTCTTTGATATGTAAAGTTCAGTGAGAAAGCGGACACTGTCACTCAGCCAGGTGCTGATCTTAAACAAGGTCAGTTAACCTTGCTGAGTCTGTATTTCTTTCTCTGAACAAGGGAGACAATATCCACCTCCTACAACTTTTGTGAGACTCAAGTGAGCCAATGTGTGGGAACCACGTTGAAATATATCCTGGCTTATAAACTTTTGAGTTCTGAAAAATTTCGGAGATGATGGTGCAAGCAATGCTGATGCTGATTAAACCAGCGTGCTGAGGATGGACACAGCAATATAAAGGCAGTATTGATTTGCTGATTAGGAAATTAGTTAACACTCATATTTCGTTACCAGTAAATGTGCTGCTAGAAAATGTAACTGGTTTGCATACCTCATTTATTCAATAACAATTTGTTGAGCATCTTGTAGGTATTAAGCATGCCACTGTAAGTCCAAAAGAAATTCCAGAAATATATCCCTTGTACCTCTATTTCTGTACCCATGTTGTTTTCCTTTTTGATGTTCGGTGTGTGAAATATACTAAAAAAGTCACTTTTTCCCCTTCATGGTTTTTGTTTGCTTGTTGATTAGTTGGTTGCTTACATCAAGCAGAGGTTTTGAATCAAAGCCAATTCCCAACAAAACAGAATAACTCAATTCTAAGTAACTTGGGCTAATATATCCTGTCAGTGTAATGTAATTTCTTCTACACAGAGGAAAATTCCCAGGTTATTACTTCTCTCAACACTGTTTATGCCATTGTTTATCTACAGCAATGCTGTCTACTGGAAATACAACGTAAGCCACATATATAATTTTAAATTTTCTAGACATTAAAAAAGTAAAAAAAAAAAGCAAAATTAATTTTCATACTATAATTTAAAACAATACGGCCTGTTATTATTTTACCCTGAATTCAATATAAACATTACTAGTGAGATATTTCATTTTTCAATGACAGTTTTGTTATCTGGGAAGTACTGTATACTCATAGCACATCTCTTCTTTTTCAAGTTGTTATTTAAATTCCAGTTAATTAACATACAGTGTAATATTAGTTTCAAATGTGGAATTTAGTGATTCAATATTTCCATACAACACCCAGTGTGCATCAGAAGTGCCCTCCTTAACGCCCATTACCCACGTAGCCCATCTCCCATCTACCTCCCCTTTGAAAACCATCAGTTTGTTCTGATGGTTTGACTCTTATAGTTAAGAGTCTGTTTTATAGTTTGCCTCCTTCTCTGCCCCACCTCCATGTTCATCCTTTTTGTTTCTTAAGTCCCATATATGAGTGAAATCATATGGTATTTGTCTTTCTTTGACTGATTTATTTCGCTTATCAGAACCCCCTCTTGCTCCATCCACATCGTTGTAAATAACAAGATTTCAATCTTTCTTATTGGACTAGACACATTTCCAGTGCTTATATGGTTGGCAATGGACAGCATCAATGTAAATGGAGAAGTTGGAGGTTTGTCGAGTTTTTGTTCAAATAAAAACTGATGAAGCTTTGAACAAGTATGGATTATTCTTTGTGGTTTCTTATTTTGATTACTTTTCTCTCAGGAACATTTGAAATATTATAATAACAGCTATATTAAACACAATGAAGTTGTCATTTAAAAACACGGAATATGAGAATCATTGTCACAATAAACAGTGTCCCATGCCATCCTCACTTCAAAAATTCATGTGAAAATTCTTCTGTGAATATTGAAAGCAAATGTGAGTATAAATCTCTATTTATACAAATAAAATGTATATTTAAAAGTACATTATAGATAAAAAATACAGCGCTACTTTGGTCATATTTTGACATTTCTATTTGCAGTACAACTTCATCAACAGAGGCAGAGTTCTTCATGAACAGAGTAAGGATTTTAGTTACTAGAAAAAAATTACTTCAACACAGAGTTCCTAACATAAAGGAGAGCATTAAAAGTACTTCAAGGATATCCCCAAATTTCACTAGGGCATGCTTGTCATAATACCCTTAAGAAAGTAACTGGAGTTTCATGGCCATTTATTTTATGAAAAGAAAATAACATATACTAAATTTGAGAGCTTAAATTAGCATGAGAAACTCTGCATGAAAAGTAGATAAATCGGAATCAACTATACTTTGAAGCCTCAGTGCTTTCTGTCCCATAGTATCTTTTTAAAATTTTTCTTTACTTAAATTCTACTTTCTTAACATACAGTGTAGTATTGGTTTCAGGAGTAGATCCCATAGTATCTTAAGAGAAGGTCTGCCATAATCCAGTGCAAACCTTGTTTATGACAACCTAGTTTCCCCTAATTCCATATACTTCTCAAAACCTGGAAAGGTCAATTTCAATTTCTTCAAATAATATTACACACAAAGGCTATGTCAAACATTTCTCTAATGATGAAAGTGGTGTATGTACAAACATAAAAAGGTATGTTTTAGGGGAATCCTAAATTATTACCTGTATTTTCAAATGCCAACAGGTAGATGAATAGACTCTATGGTGGCAGACTTTATTTATTTATTTATTTAATATTTTTATTTATTTCTAGGAGAGAGAGAGAGAGACAGTGTGAGCACGGGAGGGTCAGAGAGAGAGGGAGTCACAGACTGAAACAGGCTCCAGGCTCTGAGCTGGCAGTCAGCACAGAGCCAAACAACAAGGCTCGAACCAAGCTCACAGTCATGACCAAGCGAAATCAAACCCAACAACATTCAGCCACCAAACTATAAGTATGACTTTCGGAAATACTTTAATGATGATTATAACCCGTGACATGTGCGGCACAAATCTTACCTCCTTGAAGTGAAGCGGATTTGTGCCTCACTTCAAACAAACAGAATATGTCAAAGACAACAAGGTGTCACTTTAAGCCATATGATATTGCGATTTCTGTCTTGCTATCAGTCTTTCTCTCTTACCTGGCTTTGATAAGGCAAAATGCCATGTTGGTGAGTCACATATGACAAGGAATTGAATCTACCTCAGGCAACAAACTAAGGCCCTCACTCCAACAACCTATGAGGAACTGTATCTTGCCAACAGCCATGTAAGCCGGGAGGCAGATCCAACCCCAGTTCGGTTTTCAGATGAGACATCTACCCTGGCTGACACTGTGAGTGGAGCTTTGTGAGATATCATCCTGCAGCGGAGAATTAAGATAAACCATGCCCAGACTTTTGACCTACCTAAAAATATCCTGAATTAAAAGAAAAAATTAAGCCACTATATTTGGAGTAAGTTGTTATGCAAAAATTGATAACTAATATATAATCTTATAAATATTTTAAGAGGTAAATATGATAATATATGCAAATAAAATGGCGTTGATATCATAAGATTTGCAGTATAGAAATATTGCAAATATAGGAAAAGGACATATTTTATTGAATTACTGGGAAAACGTGACTAGCTTTAAAGTTTGAGTTTCAGAAAGAAGAGACTGAACATACATTCAGATGGAATGGTAACACCATTAAGTTTTCATGTGCATGCTCACATTTCTGACATTCATTTTCAAATTTTAAGCAGAACAATGATAAAGATAAAGAATATTGTCAATCTTCCAGTTTTACTTCAGCATTTTGCATTAAAAAGACAAGTTTTGTCTATGTTGTTGCTACTTCGAACGGTCTTTTTAAACCTCTTGTACGACTTCATATAGACACAGATGCCAAAATCCGTTAAGCTTCTTTGGTAAAATGATGTCTCAAAATCAAGAGAAGTTTTAAATGTGGTTCATTGGGGTATTCTCATTTATTTTATTTATTTTTCATGCGAGAAACATGGTTTATATTGAACTGTTTATTAAAACACATATTAAAGATAAATCTTGTGAGAGAATGGGAAGGAAATGGAAAACAGTCTACCTTGCTCACTTCAACAAGTAAGGACATAACTGCCAGCAAAAGATGAAGAGGGGCATCTGGGTGGCTCAGGTGGTTCAGTGTCTGACTTTGGCTCAGGTCATGATCTCAGGGTTTGTGAGTCTGAGCCCTGCAGCCCCGCGTCAGGCTTGATGCCGTCAGTGCAGAGCTCACTGCGGATCCTCTTCCTCCCTTACTCTCTGGTCCTCCCCACTCTTGCATGGTTTATCTTTCTCTCAAAAATAAATATTAAAAAAATTAAAAATGATGAAGAAAGATTTCAGGTGAAAGAGAGCAGAAATTATGAGGAAGGAGAAGGGAGGAGGGGATCAAGAGAGGAGATGGAAAACTGGGCAAAGGGGATTAACAGGTTTTAAGAAGATGAGATGAAGAGTGGGGAAGAAACAAAGAATAAATTACGATATGGAAACTGAGGTGCAGGTACTGTTATAGAACATGAAGATGATGGAAATACACTGGAATTAACTTCTGGAAACTGTTGAGGAATGCACAACTTAGAAGTGAAGGGGCGCCTGGGTGGCTCAGTCAGTTGAGCATCCGACTTCGGCTCAGGTCATGATCTCACAGTTCATGGGTTCGAGTCCCACATCAGGGTGTGGGCTGACAGCCCAGACCCTGGAGGCTGCTTTGGATTCTGTGTTTCCCTCTCTCTCTGTTCCTCCCCACTCACGCTCTGTCTCTGTCTCTCTCTCAAAAGTAAATAAACATTAAAAAACATTTTTTAAAAGTGAAAAAAAATATTTGTATGCTCTTCCACTCAAGGAAGGGGTGAGTTTGGGGTTTCAAAGTGCATGAAAAATTATAAAATTAAATTTAAAAAATGTTTTAATGTTTTATTTATTTCTGAGAGAGAGAGAGAGAGAGAGCGAGTGAGCAGGGGAGGTTCAGAGAGACAGGGAGATACAGAGTCTGAAACAGCCTCCAGGGTCTGAGCTGGCTGTCAGCACAGAGCCTGATGCGGGGCTCGAACTCACAAACCATGAGATCGTGACCTGAGCTGAAGTCAGACTCTTAAACAACTGAGCCACCCAGGAGCCCCATAAAATTAATTTTAAAATGATACATAAGACCCTAATTTTCTGAAACTAAATCACTACCTTTTTCACAGTTTAAACTCCATTTTATAAAATACCAATGGACACTTATACCAGTTCTTACAGATGGTTCTTAACAAATTTTCTGAAAAAGTTATTTTCTTTTGATCCACCCCCTATTTTTCATGAAATTGTGCACTTTATTCTAAGGTAGATATAGAGAATTGTTGCTCTAGAAGGTTTTGAAAGTGAAAGAGAAGAATTCTCTTAAATTGCGAGGAATGGCATAGTCCTTGATAACCGAGTAGAAATATATAATACATTTAATTTCAAACTGTCTTTAGAGACTATATCTATTCTATCAAAATTTTGACATCATAATAATACTGAATAAACACATTCATATTCAAATTTAGTAAAACATTACAGTGAACTTCTCCAGAGGTCTTGAGGAATGTCAGTTTTGTATTCTTCACAAACATAATTAACTATCATTCCTTCACTAAGCAGCTCCACTGTTAACAGTAAAATCAGGCAATCCACCCCCCAATCTCACATTTTACCTCACACCCATATCTGTTTTCATTAAGAATCTCAATTTTAGGCCCCTATCCTAAGCTAAGGCCTCCAAAACAGGGCATTTACTCTGAATTTCATTTCCTTCCTGGGTGTGGCCCTATTTATTTGGGAACTCAACATGCAAGATGGAGAAATGGAAAAGGTAAGAGAAGAGAATCGACATCCTTTTATCCTGACATAACATAAAGTTGAAAAGCAATGATCTAGAATTCTGATTCAACTGATATCCACAGTCACCCCCTAAGGACTTGCATATAAAAGGCACTTTTCTTCATTTGGGTCTCCCCAGAAATAAAAACTGTAGCAAGAATTTGAACTCGAGTAATTTTGGGATGTGATCCTAGGACTCATCAATGGGGTGTGGAAAAGCAAAATAAAGGAAATGGCCAATAAAACAAGTCACCATTGTGGGCAATAGAGGCTTAAGAATGCCTGCGAGCTCTGAGGGAAGACATAGGAAGCAAACTTTGGAAGTTATCATATCTGAAGGGCAAGAGGGTGGGGTTTTTATTCACCAACTGCTGCTTTAAAGGGGTCTTACTTCCTCTACTTTCCTCTGTCGCAAGAACAAGCAGAGACAGCACCAAGTAAAACAAACAAAAACAAAACAAAAACAAAAACAAAAAAACAAACAAAAAACTATCGCTGATAGGTGGAAATCAGGCAGCCTATGTAGGAATGGTAACTGCAGAAGGGATGTGGATGGCAGCACTGACAGTATCTACCATAGCACAATGTATTTTTTTGCTTAAAGGATCTTTACAATTAGCCTATATTTAGAAAACTTTGATATAATGTCATAATCACTACTTAGTTCTACTAATTGCCCCAAAATTCAAGTCCAGACAATGCTGCAGATATTAGTTGGTTACCTTTTTCAATCTAGTCATTCATCCATCCCTCCCTTTATCTCTCTCCCTGCTCCATTTTTTGTTTTTCCTTCCTGTGGGGAACTTTATACCTTTACCCTGTTGCAGCTGCAGAGTTTGGTTTTGAGATTTAACCACTTCTGGCTGTGGGAATGGGGTCTGTCATTTGCAGCATTAAGAGTACTAAACAACATATCCATTGAATCAGTTGCCTATAATTGTATTAGTGAGGACTAATCCTCTACCAACTATCACAGAAGCTGAAGATTCATGCTACTTTGATATAATTAATTTTATCATCTTACTCTTATAAAATCTCTCGGTTAAAATGAACAATACTTATCTTTCATTTTTCTACTACCTCTAATCCATATTTTGTAATCCTGTTATATAAAATAATGTGATACAGTAATGGTTCAATCATTATGTTCTGAAAGAGAGATTTTTAATTCAGAGTTTTAGAATAGAGCTTTATAAAAGCCAAAGTGTATACTATTTTGAGTGGCTGCTGGTGAAAGAAAAGGTTAACTTGATAGTACCTGCTGTGCCTGCATTGGCAAATGGAAAGAAATCACACAGATGGTGGCATTTGTCTGAGAGTTTAGTGCCAGGGGTGTCCTCACAAAGGTACATAAATTGGGAAAGAATTTCTATCTTTTCCTAAAAAAATGGATGAAGATTTGTTGAAAAAAGATCTATTTTTTCTACTTATACTGTAAAAATAACTGCCAGTAATACAACACCAATAATCATCAGTACGTTTAATAGTGAGCATTTGGTGATCCTTTAATAACGTGCCAGGTTAGCAAGACATTCAGCTTTGTTCTAAACTGCTAGAGGGTAGTCTTAGATCATTTTCCTTCTAAGAAAGTACTCAGAATAAAGCCTGATACACAGTAAACTATCAAGAAATGTTACCTATCACTACCTAACACAGACAGAAATCTTTAATTCTCTTAGAGAGTGGGGAAGACTTCCAAACAGGATTAAGTTTTTCTCGGGACAGTCTGGTACAGACTTGGTATGGATATATAAAGAAATAAAGGAATGATTCAAACTGAATGCCTGACACACATGAGGTAGAAAGTAATGAATGTAGTAAAAGAAATACTGCTGGTGGCTGGAGGGTAACAGGAAGGTAAGATGAGACTTGGGCTTCACGGAGGTATAAAAGAGTAGTCGCATTTGGCAATGTGTTGTAGGCAGGAGAGGAAAGAAGGCAGACATTCTTTGAGAAGGTAGGTGAACCAGGCAGAGTAGGATAGGCATGGAAGAACAGAGGGTAAATGTGGCGAAATCTCATAGGGTCTGTAAAGCCTAGACTAGAAGGCAAATTTACCAAGGAACTTTTGTGCTTGATGAACCCTCAGCATCCCCCAAAATGGTATAAAACTTGTTTTTCTGAGATTTTGTGACTAGTAGGCGCTCTTGTCAGAGTCAACTGGACATTGCCAAACAGTGTGTTAGTGTTTTCACAACACAGCTACCATTCTTACTAATGGCACATCTGAAGGGTCTGAGGGGAAGGCCCATCAAAGCAGAGACTAACGTTTTACAGCTTTGCCAGTGTTGGGAAACTTATTTTATTTTTTTCAGTTATGTAGAAATAATACTAAAATATAAATAATGGCCACTATCTGTGGTATTTTACTGTGTAATGGGCGTGGCTCTAAGCTTACATGGGCTGTATCTCACGTAGTCCATTTTTGTTCCTATATTCAAATGAGGAAACTGAGACACAGAGAGACCAGACAACTAGTAAAGAACATGTAGTAGGCTGTTATCCGTTATCATATGCCTTAGCTATGGCCAATGGGATGTTAGCAAGCGTGCTACAAGCAGAAGCTTGAAAGGTGCTTGAACACTGCTGTTTGATCTTTTGGAGCTCTTCATGGAATCCAACCAACAAGCAATCAGGAAGCTCAAGGAAACACATGGAAAAGACCAAGTGGAAACAAACTGAGGTTCCTGGCCAATAGCCCCAGCTGAGTTCCCAACTGGCAGCCAGCACCAACTGCCAGTCGTGTGAGGGGGCCCATTTTGGACTTTTCAGCTTTCCCAGTGCCTTGGTTGGCAACTTGTAAAGCAGAAGAAAACCATGCTAAACTCTCAAAATCATGAGGAATAATAAAGCTTGGTTGTCTTAAGTCATTAACTTTTAGGAAAGGTTGTTATATAGCGTATACAAGTAGAACAAGGCTGAAACCAAAATTTTAATCAAGCAGGTTATTAGCAAGTCAAACTCCACAGAAATAATCCACAAAAGCTAGCAGAATTCCATTTTTTTAAAAATTCTACATTAAAATAAGTATTGTACACTGCCTATACCAGACCATGTGATGACTGTTGGGCTCTCTCACCACACCCCATGTCTTTCCGTCTTTCCTACTCTGAGGTGGACGTACAC
Organism: Proteles cristata cristata; assembly: GCA_017311185.1. Classification (NCBI taxonomy): domain Eukaryota; kingdom Metazoa; phylum Chordata; class Mammalia; order Carnivora; family Hyaenidae; genus Proteles; species Proteles cristata. The sequence continues at coordinate 26,420 of JAESUZ010003790.1, read as the reverse complement.
AAAATCCCTTCTCAAGAACAGAGAAAGACCTTATTACATTTATGTATATCAACGCCACTCATTCCACATTTTAACTACCACCAAATGGTAGGAAAATAACTAGGTAAATTGTTAGTGGAGGTAGTTGCCTTTCTCCTCCAACATTAATATGATGACTCTGGGTCCCAGTGAAGAGTAAGCCAATGGCAAAGGTCAGTACTCTGCTCAGTAGTAGAATAAGAGGAAAAAAAACATATAAACTTTTTGTGCATCCAGGGAAAGGCTGCCCTTGATACTGAGCAGTTTGGGTCAGAATATCCACAACTAGGAAACACAAGTTTCCCCCCAACCCAAATTGTATCTATTATGGATTTTTCTAATTGTCATCTGAAAAAAACAATTTCTTCTTCTTGACTGTGTCAGGCCCCCTGTTATATGTTCTCACATTATCCCTCTTTGTGACACCACAATTTGAACTAAGCAATTATTTCTTAGATAGTGGGGATTTCTAAGATGGTGGGGTTATGCAGAAACCAAGTAACCATTATTTCTGATCTCTGCCTTCAGAGAAGCTCTGTCATAATTGGTAGCTTTCATTGGAAATCTCAGTCTGAAGTGGGGGTGAGGGGAGGGAGGTGGCAATGCACTGGAGTCACAGCCTAGGTCTTACACAGGTGGGTCAGTATTCATTGTTGTCTGTAGGCCTGTTTTGGCTCTACTTTAATGATTTGGTTATGAGAGAAGCAGGTTCAGTGACTTTCCAGGTCATTGAACCATGAGGAGCCACATCTGGATCTGATGAAGACAGACAATGGACCTTTGAGCTGGATATAGTAAGTGATCTCTTGCTGGCCTCTTCTGGGGAAGACAATGAGTGTGTACTATTGGTGGGAAAGACTACACAGGTACTGGATGATAACTGTGGTGATTTTTAAATGCAGCGTAGCTATCTTGGTAGCCTGGGTTCCTGGACTAACTTTTTAGAGCAGACTACATACCCAGGGTATGCTTTATGTGAAAAAGATACAAATGTATGCATTGCTTGAGCCACTGAAACATGGGGCCTCTTTAGTATAGTAGCTCAGCCTACAACCTAACAAACATAAAAAGAAAATGAGAACAGCTGCATACATAATTGTATAATCAGTTTCAATGTTTATCTGCTCTTATCAAATGCAACATATAGAAACATAAGTGTCCATCTTGTTCATTATTCTATCCTTCTTCCCTAGCATAATACTTATATTGGAGACAACAGATATTGAGTATATTAATAAAAGAATGTTCCTATCCTCCTAGGATTTGGCATGGAGTGTCTTTGAGGATCCTTGTGAGTCTCAGATGACTGGCTTTTCAGAGTGCTGGTCCTGAGCTAATATTATAGGAGAATCAGGATTAGTTGATTAGAAGTTTAAATACATAGGAATGTGTCCTGACTATTTCACCTTTGACATGAGTAAGAAACTTGACAGATTAGACTATAGTAGATTGATTTCAGTGGTGACCTCCCTGTGCGCACATCTCTCTATGTATGCATGTAGCTATCTTGGTTATGAAAGTCGTTATCATCAAGAGGTGCAGACTATTTCCCTAGTCCTTGAATCTGACCTAGGCCTTGTGACTTGCTTGGCCAACAGAATGTGTTAGAAATGAGAGTGACTCAGTTCTGAGCCTCAGCCGCAGGAGGACGTGCTCACTTCTGTGTTCTCTCTTAGAATCCCATTTGCTGCATGAGAATAAGTCCAGGCTAGCAAGCAGGAGGATGAGAGATCATAGAAAGTACAGTGACTCATTCCTGCTGAGCTCACCCTAGATAAGCCAGGCCCCACCCAAGCAACCCACCAGCTGACTGCAAATGCATCAGTGGGACCTAGCAAGACTCTCTGGGTTTTAGACAGATCAGTAGAACAGTGCAGCTGACCAGCTGACCAGCTGACACAGACTATATGCAATTATAATCGTTATCATTTTAAGTCAACAGACCTTAGGGATTTGTCATGTAACACTTTTGTAGCACTCGATAACCGGTACTTTAGGGAAGGCCAAAAATGATAGCAAGCCTTGGTATTCTTAAATAATACTAGAGTCCTAAATCTTAAACAGTTTGATTTTGTAACTGAAGGTAGGTTCAATGCTTTGCAAAGGCACCTGTAAAAAAATTCATATTAAACTGATGAAGGTAACCACTAATGAGGGGATTTTTACAACACTATTAGAAGACCTAATAGCAGCTAGTATTTCTTGGTTACATACTCTGTTATCATCCATTGCCCACAGCACTGAAGGAAGGGAAGAAATACCTTAACTTCTCCCCTCTCCCTGTTCTCTAGTCTCCCGCCAATGCCTCCTACTGGCTAAATATTTCTAGAAGCTGGTGGCCAGAAATCCTGGGGACAGAGGTGGCCAGAGGTCAGCTTCTTGCAATATACAATGTAAGAGGGCATGGAACCGGAACAGGTATGAGATCACAGGGTAGAGAAGAAAATACGTGGGTTATGAATCCCCAAAGGGTCTATGTTTCAAAGGTGTAACTAAGTTGAATGTGTTCATGTGTTCTGTTAAAGTTGAATATGTATCATCTGCGGATGGATGGATGTGTTTCACGCATACCAGGAAATAAAAGTTTTTAGAAGAGGCCTCAGAATACATTGCTAAATACATCTAAATATATTTAGAATATTTCATAATACATCGCCTCATTTCCAAGTATGGGACTTGTGGTCAACTCACACACAGATTCCAGCCACCCATTCTTTATATTCTTATGACCTAAAGTGTGGATCAAATCCTATAGCCTTGGCATTACCTGGAAGCCTTCTGGGAAAGTAGAACCTCAGTTCTACAAGACCCACTGAATCAGAAATCTCATTTTAACGAAATCCCTAAGTGATTCACGTGTACATTACAGTTGACCCTGTCTTCCTTAGCACCAGTATTAGAATTTTCTGATGGCTACCTAGTAATGGAAGCCACAATTATTCATAACAAAGTATTATAGTGCATATTGTGTCCTTAGTTCCTCACTGAACCTAGGGAGGTGAGCAAACAAGCCGTGTAATGCATCACCACTGTAAAAATGGGGGAAGAGAGTGGGAAAAAGAGGATTTAAATAAGTGGTCCATAGTTAGGAGCTAGCGAGGGGTAAACCTGCTTGGGACCGTTGTTAACTGCAAAGGTTAGTGATCTGAGATCACTAACCTCATCCAGGACTGAGATGAGGTGTGGAGGGAGGGCAGATGCAGCAGGGAAAGTCGCTGCACAAACAATTACAATATGAGAGGCTATATTCAGAAGTAACCGCATTACAAGTAAGTAAGAAGTTGCAAGGGGCATCTTAAGAGAATTAATTCTTTGGGATGCCTGGGTGGTTCAGTTGGTTAAGCATCTGACTTCCACTCAGGTCATGATCTCATGGTCTGTGGGTTCGAGCCCCACATCGGGCTCTGTGCTGACAGCTCAGAGCCTCGAGCCTGCTTCGGATTCTGTCTCTCCCTCTCTTCTCTCCTGCTTGTGTTCTCTCTGTCTATCAAAAATAAACAAACATTAAAAAAAGTTTAAAGAGAACTGATTCTTCATAGGAGAAGTGATTATTTTATAAAACTGCATTCCAACTTCAGTGTAAAAAATGTAACATATTAATGTCACCATCTTCCTTAATTATTTTAGTGCTTAATAATTGTTTTCATCTGCTCTGAAACACTATAAAATCTTAACTACAAACTATGTCTTCTATTAATTTTTCTGTTCCCTGGGTGGTCTTTTATTTGTTGCCAGTGAATGAGAACCTCATACAACCTCAAAAGTAATTCTTCTCTTTCCCTTCACCAGCATCATCAGTGCTTTCAGCAGAAAGATACACTTCGCTGACATGAACAAAACAATAAAGTAGCTTCGAAGAGACAACAGTATTGGTCTAGAATTTGTAACAACATCAATAGCAACAAAAGCTACCATCAAGAGAGTCCCTTCAATTTTGATTTGAGTTGCAGATTTTTATTCTTTTGTAAACATCGAAGCCCAAGAATTATTGTCCTATTCAAAAGTGTTGATGTCACCCACATCATAAACAGGCAGAATGTGTCACCTTCTTAAGAAATTTACTTTTAGACCGTGTTTAAGGTATAATCATCAGTCACAGGTTTCCCAGAGATTGCCACTATGAGGACAAATGGGCTTTTCTCAAAATATCCTTCTGATGACTTTGGTTTCTGGACCATTTCCTGGTCCATCTCTTTTCCTCCACACTTGGCCAACCATGCCAAAGATGGACTATACTTTTCCCAGTGATAACTGAAAATGTTCACAAATTATGACTGCACCATGCAGTTCAAATATTTTTATTTCTAGAGCAAAACAGCTTGATTTTCTCCAGCAACAAACAATGAAATGGTCTTTTCGATGTCTAATTAGTTCTGATATCAGTAAGTAAATTAAGAGGCAGCAAAACAAAGTTTGTCTGCCAGGTCCTTATCAGTCCTTCATACCCCATACAGTGGCCTTGTCTTGACTATAAGGTGGATAAACGAGGGGAATGCTGATTTTGGCATCCAGTTTACCCTTGGTTAATCTAGCTCATCCTTCTCAGCTGACACGAGACAGAAATAACATCAGAGGGTGATAAACTCTTCCCTGAAAACCTAGGGTTCCATGGTTCACTGGCCCCAGACCTAATCTATCAATCCATTTTCCACACAATAAATGGTAAGAAACACATTACAGATTGGTTATAAGCCCTGGCAGGTGGTCTATGACAAAAATGGAATATATCAACCAGCCCAACCTTCAGTGTCCCTTTTCCAGAATTTCAAGCACTAGGTGGTCAGCTGACATGTATATAGTAGGATTTGATATTAAATTCTTTTAGGTATATATACACTCATACGTCTCGCGGTATAAGTGTAAAGACTTGACAGAAAAGTTCACTTCTGGTACGATTCTGATCTTTTATACAAATAGCACTCTTATTTTATTTTATTTTTGCATGACTTCTTGGCTTTTCACTCTAAGTAATAAATGAAACTGGGTTAGAATTTACAATTTGTGCTCTTAAATACTGCTTTAATCTTCATTTGTTATTCAACGTCAGCTTAAGGAGTGGGTATATAAAAGCCTCCATTTAATGCCATTTCAAGATTACTATATTTTTAGAAAGAAAGGCAATCCCTCTAAAAGTCTCCGGGTCGACACTATATAATCTAGTCATTCCAAAGCAAAGGCACTACAGAAACAAAAGGAACAAGCTTTCATATTAGCAAAAATCTCCTTTTTTTGTTACATCATTTCTTCGCCTTTCTAAAATTCATTGCTATAGGGCAAACGTCTTTGTGCTAATAAAGGACTTACTTCAAAAAAGTTGCACTGAAGGTCAGAGTGACGAAATTTTTCTCTTTTTATCCTCGTTGTACTTTTCTTCGTTTTAAATTCATTGGGAACAGGAAAGAAAGTTTGCCAAGAATAGTCACATCTGTTTTTAATCCGAAATTAGTTTACCTGTTTAATAAAGTCTGGTTCACAGCATATTGAAATGACAAATTTTCATACTCGCTGCACACTATCAGTATGTATATAGCCGAAAATACAGTTTTAATATGGAAATGAGCTGTTGAGCCAGTATCAGTGCTTTACAATGCATACTGGAGTTTTGTTTGTTCATATTTTTAAAAGTAGCATTGCATCAAAATGAACAAATCATCTAGTATTGAGGCTTCCTAATAGAACATTACATGGCTCCAACGGAAGTTTCTACAAATGGTTTCTTATCACTCCACCAAAATGGGGAAAATCAACATCAAGAATGGAAGTAGGAGAAGGACATGGGGAAGCAGTGTGGAGGTTTAGTTATGCTCTGTCTGGATTGCTGGGTTAATGTTGGCAAAGCTGACTGATCCCAAAGATGTCCAGGGTTAAATAGGTCATCTTAAATTATGCTCATACTTCGGACAGGAAAATGTTAGTGTTTGCAAACAACAGTTAACTACAGGGACTTCATAGCCAATGTTAAAAGAAAAATCCATCAGCTTCCAATAATTTTATCTGAAATTCTAGCTGGTTATGGCTAATGGGAAATAATGAGATCAGTGAAATGGGAGAGCACTGATTGAACACCCTCTCTGTTTCCATTAAGTATTTGGTGACTATGGTGACTCTAACTCTTCTCTCTTTCAGCTCTTGAATTCGTAATTGTGGAATTTATTATAGTATTCTCCACAAGAGCCATATTTATAAGTGCTTGATTAACATGGTGAATATTATTCAACCTTAAAAGAGAAGAAAATTCTGTCATATGGAAGAAGATGGATCTAACTGGAGGACATTATGCTAACTGAAAAAAGCCAGTCACAGAAGGGCAAATACTACATGATTTCCCCTATTGAAGGTATCTAAAATAATCAAACTCATAGAAACAGGGAGTATACTGGTGGTTACTAAGGTAATGAGGAGAGAAAAATGGGAACTGTGCAATACTGTATTGTACTCTTAAGAATTTGTTAGGAGGGTAGACGTCATGTTAAAAGCTCCTACTACAATATGGGGCACCTGGGAGGCTGACTCTTGATTTCTGCTCAAGTCATGGTCTCTAGCTTTCTGGGATCAAGCCCTACCTCGGGCTTCACACTCACAGCATGGAGTCTGCTTGGGATTCTCTCTCTCCTCTTTCTTCGCTCCTCCCCCATCACATGCAAGCCTGCATTCTCTCTCCCTCTCAAAATAAGTAGACATTAAAAGAAAATGAGTGATGGGCATGGAGGAGGGCACTTGTTGGGATGATCACTGAGTGTTATATGGAAACCAATTTGACAATAAACTATATTTAAAAATAAAATAAAGTAAATATATAAAAATAATAAGAAGTGGGGTGCCTGGGTGGCTCAGTCAGTTAAGCGTCTGACTTCAACTCAGGTCAGGATCTCATTGTTTGTGAGTTCAAACCCTGCATCGGGCTTTGTGCTGACAGCTCAGAGCCTGGAACCTGCTTCTGATCCGTGTCTTCCTTTCTCTCTACTCCTTCCCTACTCATGCTCTGTCTCTTCCTCTCTCAAAAATAAATAAACATTAAAAATTTTTTTGAAAAATAATAAAAAAGAAAAAAAGAGCTCCTACTACAATAAAAAAGGTGACTCTGTAAGAACTTTGTGCTGGGTCTTTGTGGTTTTGTGTTTTAACATTATCCCTAATTTTACATTAAAACTATTATTTTTGACCAATTACTATCTACCAGACACGATTACACATTTCTTGAGCACTATCTCATTAAATTAAATTTTCCCCACAACCTGTACAGTATGTTCTACCATAACCTGAATTTTATGGGTATTATTAGTGGAGTAAGGACAAGGCAAATAAAACACCGCATAGCTAGTAATGGACAGAATCCATAGTCCATAAACCTCACTACTACTTAACAAGATAAACTGCCTCCTCAAAACTCCTGTGTCCTTTTTACTTGTTTGTAAGATATCTGATTGACATTCCTGGCATTCTCTGAAATTTCAGTAATTTGGAAAGTTAAAAACCATGTATTATAAATGCATTTTTCCATTAAAGAGTGATTAATTTTGTGGTAATAATAGTTGGGTTTCTTGGACAGGCCAAACTTCTCTCAATGACATGTCAAAAGAAAAGTTTGTTGTGGCTGTGAAGAGCATTGGTGGTGATAATAGTAATAGTGATTGAATACTGGGCCAGGCCCACCTCTACAGGGCTGATGTTTCGTTCTCATAAGCAGTGTATACACACACACACACACACACACACACACGGATATACACACATATATACACATATACACATACATGTATATACATATATACACATACATTTAATATTACAAAGTAGCACACTCCTGTAAGTGAAAGAGGGAGCTATTAAAAATTATGATGTGATAATAGTCAAAACCAGGACTTGTCAGAGTAAACTGAGATGTACTGATGACATACGATCTACTAAGAATCCCCATCTCAGTGTGAAAGTATAGGAGGCAAAGTCAAGGATGCTTATGTTAGAAACTTTTAACTACTATTCCCCCCTACTTAACTCTCAGCATCAAACTAGCAACTATAAATTAGAAGAGATATAAATAGCTCTAATGCCAACCGCTGTGTAACTCTGAATGTCCTTTAAATGCAGTAAGGGTGAGAAGTGATTACTATATGCATAGAAAGACATGTGGCACATAATGGTCACTCATTAGATGTCTCTTGATTGATTTCATAAATGAATGTTAAGATGTAATTATTAAATACATAAAGGAAACTTCCACGATGATGGATTTCCAAGAAATACCAGGCTATAGGTCATAATATAATAGTAAATAGGCAAACACATTTTTCTTTTTGGTTAAAAAAATGTAGTTCATATTAAAGGTAGGGCTGATTGGTAACAACTAGAACAATATATTAATCATGGTCTTTGAAAGGAAATTAACCAATTGGAACAAATGTCCATTTTTGAGCAAGGAGTGAAAAAGTCAAGCTTTAGCTTGATTTAATTTTCTCTTTTTTCCTATCCACAGTCATCATAATGACTAGTAATGACTAGCATTACATAGTAAACATATTTGGAAAAAGATGAAACATTCATTTACTTGACGCAAATGAAAAGATCAAATTTAAACTGTTTACTCCTCAGATGAATACTTAGAAGTAACATGATCAGATGTTAATATAAAATGAACTACATCTCTGGAAATTTCGATACAGTCATTTGTATATCACAGAAGATGGACTGCCAGTTTCATTCCATCTTTACTTTCATACTATTTATTCTTGTGATTTAGTATAAAAATAACTTCTGTACTCTTATCAATATCACAACACTATTCCTCCATTAAAGTTTTGCTAGTTAGATTCTTAAATCTAATTTTTTCTAGGTAAAGCGGATCAGATTTTTTTAAGTGCTTCTTAATAATGCACTTAAGTGAAATTTATTTTCCAGAAAAATTTCTCATTTGTGTTTGTAAAATGTTTTAGTTTTTAATCTTTTTAACATTGATTATTTTTGAGAGACAGAGTGTGAGCCGGGAAGGTGCAGAGAGAGAAGGAGACACAGAATCGGAAGCAAGCTCCAGGCTCTGAGCTGTCAGCACAGAGCCCAATGCGGGGCTCGAACTCACTAAGTGCGAGATCATGACCTGAGACAAAGTTGGCCGCTTAACCAACTGAGCCAGCAGGCATCCCGAAGTGTTTTAGTTTTTATATGCACCGTTTTATAATATCTAGGTGTTAACAAATTAAAGTAGTAATTTACTATTTACAAATAAGTGGCAAAATAGGATGCAAACTTTTATTTTTTTTATTTTTTTTAGGATGCAAACTTTTTTTTTTTTAAATGTTTTATTTATTTCTAGGAGAGAGAGACAGCGTGAGCAGGGGAGTCAGAGAGGGAGTCACAGACTGAAACAGGCTCCAGACTCTGAGCTGGCAGTCAGCACAGAGCCCGACGCGGGGCTCGAACCCACGAACCACGAGATCATGACCTAAGCGAAAGTCGGACGCTTAACCGACTAAGCCACCCAGGCGCCCCTAAGGATGCAAACTTTTAAATGTATTCAACAAAATGAAATATATTTATTATGATTAACAGGAATGTAGAATATATACTATCTGTAAAGCTACTTAACATCAAATACAGAAGACATGCAACTACTTCTGAAACAGCATAAATATGTTTTCTTGTATTACCTAATCACAAATGTTCCATGGTAAAGAAGGTTTTGGAAAGTAATTTGAAAACAGAGCATCTAGTTTCCAAAATGGGAAAAAAGCAAAGCAAAAGCCCTCATACAGTTTGTTTAAATAAAAATAAATCTCAGTTTCTTTCTTTCAAGGAGCAATGGGAAAAAATGGGAACTACTTTTCTTTTCGTTGCTAGCATTTTAACTACAGAAAAATCACTCGAGTTTCACTAAAAAGTTAAAAAAAATAGTACTTATTCTGGACCAACTTTTCTATTTAAATAGAAAACAATGTGTTATCAAATAAGTCACATAACCTTTCTAGGATTCAGTGTTCTAATCTATGAGATGTGAGGGTAATTTAGTTTCATTAAGACTCTTCCCTCTGAATAATCCTATGAGTCTACAAAAGAAATGTTCCATTTTTTCACCTTTAAGTATGGGAAGAATACAATACAATTCAAAAATAAATCCTGATAAATACACGTTTTAGTTCTAAATAACAAGTAGTAGAAAAAAATACCTACATGTAACGAGGAAAAAGAGCAATGGAGAATAAAGTGGACACAAAGTGAGAGAGACAGAAGATGAAAGGGATTAGAAGGTGAACAGTCAGAGAAAGAGAGAAAGCAGGAAATAACATGTCACATACACTAAGCTGGGCAGAGCAAAAATGACATATATATACAGAAAAGTAGATTGATAAGAAACATAGAAAGATGTCAATTCATACGCAAAGACACACATAACAGAGAAATAGGAAGAGAGTGATAGTGATGGCAAGAGGTAGGAAGGGAGAATTCCTTACACACACACACACACACACACACACACACACACACACACACAAAGTTCAGAGAACATACAAAGAAAATATGAAGTGATGACTATTAAAAAATAACACAGAGTCAGACATGTGTATGACGATTACAGAGTGAGACACTCAGAAAAACACACAGAAGCTAGCTTTAATAACATTCCCATTTTGTGGACTTTAAAGCTATTATTATCAAAGACCGTAAAGGTCAAGATATGTATTAGATAAAAACAAGGATTTCACTTCATGATCCTTAAGTGGAGAGATAGTCATAAATTTAAACCAAGGCCTGTATTCAGCTTTAGAGAACCATTTCCCATCTCTGCTATAAGAGAAGCTATCCAGGTCAAGACAAGTTAACGCAGTTTTGCAATGAACCGATTACAGGGTCCATCACTCCCTTAAAGCAATAGCTATATTACCTCCAGTCGCTGTTTTCTCTATTCACTAATGAAACACAAAGGTCCCAAAGTAATTGCTAAATTGGCTAATATGCAGGACATGGCATATTAGAGTTAGTGGGAAGAAAGGCATCTGCCGCTTGGGATTGTGACGCAGCATCTTTGGAGAATCTGGCTTATTTGTATCCCAGCATCCCTATTTACAAGTTAGAATTATAGCACCCATTATAGTGCTTGGGTGAGGAAGGGGGCTAGAGAATAAAAGGGAAAGGGGCGTCCGTAATTTCTTCACTTGAGACTGAGAATTTGAAGTTTAATGATGACCAAATGTGATAACTATGACTTCTCTCTTTACTTAAAAAAAAAAAAAAAAAAAAAAAACTAGTGACTTGTGTATTGACCTAAATCTGGCACTCACTGTTTTCTATTCCTAACTTAAGCCAAGAGGGATAGAGTGGCATAGGGACTGAGAAGAGACGATTAATTTTTAGTATGACTAATGAACAAGATTCCAAATTCTATGACATTTCATGACAAAGGCATAGCACTAAAATTATAATTTTGGAATGGGACCCAGCTATTACGATACAGTAATAGAGTTCTATACAAACTGGTATTCATGGTTTTAGTTTCAATTTTGTATCATAAAAGTTTTTTGACTTTTTATTCTGCTGCAGAACAGATAAAACTTTGACTCATGTTCCACAAAGCTGCTATTGTGTTTCATAGTTTTAAATAGTTCTCTTCACATTTCCTACAATTCGAGTTTTTGTGTTCCGTTGTGAGACCAAGACACACTCAAATATCGATACTTCTGGGGTATCCCTCTTCCTTGTTCTCTTCCCATGGGTTTTGTTTTGTTAGTTTTGTTTTTCACATTCCACATAGAAGTGAAATCATGCAGTATTTGTCTTTCTCAGTCTCATTTCACTTAGCACAATTCCTCCAAGGTCCACCCATGTTGTCACAAATGGCAAAACTTCATTCCTTCTTAATGGCTCAGTAGCGTTCCATTGTATCCATATGTACACCACATCTTTAACCATTCATCCATTGATGGACAGTTGGTTTGTTTCCACATGTTTTTATTTATTTTTGAGAGAGAGAGAGTAGAAGACAGAGAGAGAGAAAGAGAGAATCCCAAGCAGGCCACCACTGTCATCGCAGAGCTCAATGTGGCTTGATCTCCGGAAATGTGAGAGCGTGACCAGAGTTGAAATCAAGATTTGGCCACTTAACCAACAGAGTGATCCAGGTGCCCTAGGTTGTTTCCATATCTTGACTACAGTGAATAATGTTGCAATAAACATAGGGGTGCAAATGTATTTTTGATTTAGTGTTTTCATTTTCTTCAGATAAACACTCCGAAGTAGAATTGCTGGATCAAATAGCACTTTTTAAAGAAAACATTTCTAAGGAACTTCCATATTATTTTCCATAGTGGATGCCCCAATTCACATTCCTACTAACAGCGCATGAGGGTTCCCTTTTCTCCACATCCTCTCCAATACTTGTTATTTCTTGTCCTTTTGATAATATCCATTCTAACATGTGTAAGGTGGTATCTCATTATGGTTTTGCTTTTCATTTACCTGATGATTAGTGACGTTGAGCATTTTACATGTGCCTGTTGGTCATGTAAAATTTTTTTTTAGAAAATTATTCAAGTCCTCTGTCGTTTTTTAATTGGATTGCTTGTTTTCTTGCTATGGAGTTGTAGGAGATCTTGATTTTGGCTACTGACCTCTTATTGAATATATGAATTGCAAATATTTTCTCCCATTCAGTAGGTTGCCTTTTCATTTTGTTGGCAGTTGCCTTTGTGATGCAGAAGCTTTTAAGTTTCATGTAGTCCTATTTGTCTATTTTTACTTTTGTTACCTTTGCTTTTGGAGTCACATCTAATAAATCATCACCAAGACCAACATTAAATAACTTCACACGTACGTTTTTCTTTTCTTGAAGTTTTATGATTTTAAGCCGCATGTTCAAGTTCTCAATCCACTGTAAGTTTTTGTGTATCTTGTGAGGTAGTGGTCCAGGTTCATTCTTTTGCATGTGGTTTTCCAGTTTTCCTAACACCACTTATTGAAGAGACTGTCCTTTCCCCGTTGCACTGACTTGCCTCCTTTGTTGTAAACTGACAATGTGTATGAGGTTTTATTTCTGGGATCTCTATCTCTTCCATTCATCTGCTTATTTTTATACCAATACCACAGTATTTTGATTAATATAGCTCTGTAATATATAGTTTGAAATCGGGGAGCATGATGTCTCTGGTTTTGTTTTTCTTTCTCAAGACTGTTTTGGCTACTGGAGTTCTTTTGTGATTTCATACAAGTATTTTGGCCTGTGATATTTCGGTGAAAAATGGCACTGGGAGTTTGATAGGGATTTTAATGAATCTGTAAATTGCTTTGGGTAGTATATTTTAACAAAATTATTTTTTTCCTATCCATGAGCATGGAATATCTTTCCATTTATTTGTGTCTTCTTCAGTTTCTTTCATCAAGGTTTTATAGTTGCCAGAGTACAGATCTTTCACCTCTTTGGTTAAATTTATTTCTAGGTATTTCATTATTTTTCATGAAATTATAAATGGGACTGTTTTTAAAATTTCTCTTTCTGATAGTTCCTTGTTAGTATATATAAGTGCAGCAGATTTTTATATACTGATTTTATACTCTGCAAGTCTATTAAATTTGTTTCTTAGTTCTAACAGTTTTATGGTATTCTTTAGAGTTTTTTCTTGAATGCTGAGAACAAACTGAGGGCTGATGGAGTGGGGGAGGGAATGGGGGGTGATAGGCATGGGGGAGGGCATCTGCTGGGATGAGCACTGGGTGTTATATGTAAATCAACTTGACAATAAACTATTTAAAAAAGAAAATAAATATCTACATAGAAAATAAATATAAATTCTGTGTAAAATCATGTTGTCCAAAAATAGTGACATTTTTACTTCTTCCTTTCCACTTTGGATGCCCTTTCCTTCTTTCTCCTGACTAACTGCTGTGGCTATGACTTCCAATTCTATGTTGAATAAAAGTGGCGTGAGTGGGGGTCCTCGTCTTGTTCCTAACCTTAGAGAAAAAGCTTTCAGCTTTTCACCATCGAGGATCATATTAACTATAGGCTTGATATATGACTTTTATTATGTTAACGTGTGTTCCATCTATACCCACTTTGTTGGGAGTTTTGGATCATAAATGGATATTGAATTTTGTCAAATGCTTTTTCTCCGTCCATTGTGACGGCTATATAATTTGTATCCTTCATTCTGTTAATGTGGTATATCACATTGATTGATTTGTAGATACAGAACCATTCTTGTATCCCTGGAATAAATCCCACTTGATCATGGTGTATGATCCTTTTAATGTATTGTTTAATCAAGTTTGCTAATATTTTGTTGGGTATTTTTGCATATATGTTCATGAGGAATAATGGCCTGCAAATTCCTTTACTTCTTTTCTTTCTTCCTTTATATCTGTGGTATCCTTGTCCAGTTTTGTTATCAGGCGAATGTTAGCCTCATAAAATAAGTTTGGATTAGGTAGAACTGTGTCACTTAGAACTGTTTTTGGTATACCCCATAGTTTTTGGATTGTTATATTTCCACTTTAATTTGTCTCAAAGTATTTTTTTATTTCTCCTTTGATTTCTTCATTGACTCATTGGTTGGGAGTATTGTCTAATACACCACATATTTGTGATTTTTCCATTTTTTCCTCTTGTAATTGCTTTCTAGTTTTATACCATCGTGGTTGGAAAATATGCTTGATATGATTTCAGTCTTCCTAAATTTACTGAGACTTGACTAACTTAGGCACATAACATATGTTCTACTCTAGAGAATGTCCAATGTGCTCTTGAAAAGAATATGTATTCAGCTGCTTTTGGATGGAATATTTTGTATTTAGCTATTAAGTCCATCAGTCTGATGTGTTAAGGCCAATGCTTCCTTACTGATTTTCTGTCTGAATGATCTATTCATTGATGTAAGTAGGGTATTAAAGCCTTCTGCAATTATTGTATTTTGTATTGCTGTCTATTTCTTCCTTCCTTTAGGTCTGTTAATGTCTGCTCTGTATACATAGGTGCTAAGTATGTTGGATGCATAAATACTTGCACATATTATATCCTGTTGTTGGACTGACTCTCCTTACCACTATTTAATGCCCTGATTTGTCTTTTATTACATTTTTGTTTTAAAGGGTTTTTTTGGTCTGATAAGCATAGGTACCTCAGCTTTCTTTGGGTTTCCATTAACATTAGATACTGATTTCCATCCCTTCACTTTCAGTCTCAGTGTGTTCTTATATCTGAGGTAATTCTCTTTTAGACAGCATATATATGGGTCTTGGTTTTTTTTCCATTCAGTTAATTCATGTCTTTTGATTAAAGCATTTAATACATTTACATTTAAAGTAACTATTAAGTATGTACTTATTATCATTTTGTTAATTGCTTTCCAGTTGTTTTTGTAGTTCTCTGTTCCTTTCTTACTCTATTCCCTTGTGGTTTGATGACTTTCTTCAGTGTTCTGTTTAGATTCTTTTCTCATTGTCTGTTGTGTACCTGCTATAGGTTTTTGCTTTGTGGTTACATGAAGCTCTCACAACATCCTATAAGTTCTATAGTCTATTTAAAGTTGATAGCAACTCAAATTTGAATGCATTCTAAAGTTTTCCTTTTTTTTTATTTTTATTTTTTTAATGCTTTATTTATTTCTAGGAGAGAGAGAGAGAGAGAGACAGCGTGAGCAGGAGGGTCAGAGAGAGAGGGAGTCACAGACTCTGAAACAGGCTCCAGGCTCTGAGCCGGCAGTCAGCACAGAGCCCGACGCAGGGCTCGAACCCACGAACCGCAAGATCATGACCTAAGCGAAAGTCGGACATTCAACCGACTAAGCCACCCAGGCGCCCCTAAAGGTTTCCTTTTTTAAATCCACTCTCTTTTTATGTTTTTGTTGTCACAATTTACATTCTTTTAATTATATATATTCTTTAGGGGCACCTGGGTGGTTCAGTAGGTTAAGCGTCCAACTTCAGCTCAAGTCATGATCTTGTGTTTCATCAGTTTGAGCCCCAAGTTGGGCTCTGTGCTGACACCTCAGAGCCTAGAGTCTGCTTTGGATTCTGTGTCTTCCTCTCTTTCTGCCCCTCCCCTGCTCATGCTCTATCTCTCTCTGTCTCTCAATAATAAATAAACGTTAAAAAATATATATCCTTTAAACAATAATTGCAGTTTTAATTATTTTTACTACTTTTGTCTTTTAACCTTTATGCTAGCTTTGTAAGTGATTAATCTAGTACCTCTTCTATATATTTACCATTACTAGTAAGATTTATACTTTCATGTTTTCTTGTTACTAATTAGTTCCCTTTCTTTTCAGCTTAAAGAACTCCCTGGACCATTTCTTGTACAGTCAGTTTAATGATGATGAATGCCTTTAGCTTCTGCTTTTCTGGAAAACTCTTTATTTCTCCTTCAATTCTGCATAATAACCTTGCCAAATAGAGTATTCTTGGTTGGAAGTTTTTCCTCTTGGAATTTTGAATACATCATGCCTCTGCCTTTTGGTCTGCAAACTTTCTGCTGAAAAATCTGCAGAGATTCTTATGGAGATTGCCTTGTATATAATGCATTTTTACTCTTGTTACCTTTATTTATTTATTTTTTAAATTGATGTCAGACACTTTTTAAAAAAAAAATTAATGTTTTTTAATTTATTTCTGAGAGAGAGTGAGCGTGAGCAGGGGAGGGTCAGAGACAGAGGGAGCCACAGAATCTGAAGCAGGCTCTAGGTTCTGAGCTGGCTGTCAGCACAGAGCCTGACGCAGGGCGTGAGCCCTCGAACTGTGAGATCATGACCTGAGCCAAAGTCCAACGCTTAACCTAATGAGTCCCCCAGGCACCCCTCTCTCCTTATCTTTAAGCCTCTGTCTTTATCTTTACTTTTGACATTTTTTTAAAAAAAATAATTTTTTTTTAACATTTATTCATTTTTGAGGTACAGAGACAGAGTGCGAGTTGGGGAGGGGCAGAGAGAGAGGGAAACACAGAATCTAAAGCAGGCTCCAGGCTCTGAGCTGTCAGCACAGAGCCTGACATGGGGCTCAAACCCACGAACTGTGAGATCATGACCTGAGCTGAAGTCAGATGCTTAACAGACTGAGCCACTCAGGTGCCCTTACTTTTGACATTTTAACTACAGTGTGTCTTATTGCGAATCTCTTTGAGTTCACTTTATTGGTAAGTCTCTGGGATTCCTGCATCTGGATGTTTATTTCCTTCTCCAGGTTAGGGAAGTTTTCTGCCATTATTTTTTAAAATAAGTTTTCTGTCCCTTTCTCTCTTCTGAACCTCTATAATGTGAATGCTATTCCATTTGATATTGTCCCAAGGTGCCTTAAGTTATATTAACTTTTATGACTTATATTTTCTATATGCTGTTATATTTGGATGAGTTCCACCGCATTGTACTCTAGCCCAGTCATTCTTCTGTTTTGCCTTGCCTGCTACTGAATGTCTCTAGTGCGTTTTCAGTTCTCTTATTGTATCCTTCAACTCTGTGACTTCTATTTGGTATTCCTTCATATCTTTTATATCTTTGTTGAAGTTGTCACAAAGTTCATCCATTCTTCTCCCAAGTTTTGTGAACAAATTTATCATGGTTCCTTTAAACTCTTTAACAGGTAAATTACTCAATCCTCTATTTCCTCATGTTACATGAGTCTTTATGTTTGTTTGTGTGTATTAGGAGAAACAGCTACCTCTTTCAGCCTTGAAGGAATAGCCTTGTATAGGAGATGAAACTTGCCATTCAACTTTGCCCTAGCTCTTGGTTGCTTCTTGAATCTCTGCAATTGTCTAAGAGGGTGATTTATTCCTGATAGGTCAATCACTGAGGATGTGTCAAGACCTATCATTGTTCCCAAGGGAGGGATCTCAGTCAGCTTTTAGTTTTAGGCTGATTGGGGTGGAGACCCTTAGGCTTCAGCTTTTAAAAAATGTAAATGTATACATCCCTGTGGGGCCACAATCATGAACCCTGATATCATCCAGGCCAGGAGATGCAGAAGTGTCCCCTGGGTGACCATTATACAAAGTAGCACCACTTGAGTATATAAGGTAATTTCTGAGAGGGACTAGTGAAGTGCAGTGAGGTCAAGAGAAAGCACACAAGTGGTGTCCCCTGACCTACCTTCCATGAGAGCACATTCATAGTTTCTATATCTGTGGCAAACCTGAAATCTACCCCTCAGGCTGAAGCTCCAGGAAAATAGGCATTTTTTTAAATATAGAAAAACAACAGTATATCAGATAAAGGGTTAATATCCAAAATCTATAAGGAACTCACCAAACTCCACACCTGAAAAACAAACAACCCAGTGAAGAAATGGGCAGAAGATATATACAGACACTTCTCCAAAGAGGACATCCAGATGGCTAACAGACATAGGAAATGATGCTCAGCATCCCTCCTCATCAGGGAAATACAAATCAAAACCACACTGAGATACCACCTCACACCAGTCAGAGTGACTAAAATGAGCAAATCAGAGAACTCTAGATGCTGGCAAGGATGTGGAGAAACAGGAACCCTTCTACACTGTTGGTGGGAATGTAAACTGGTGTAGGCCCTCTGGAAAACAGTGTGGAGGTTCCTCAAAAAATTAACAATAGAATTCCCCTAGGACCCAGCAATAGCACTGCTAGGAATTTACTCAAGGGACATAAGAATGCTGATGCATAGGAGCACATGGACCCCAATGTTCATAGCTGTACTCTCAACAATAGCCAAAACATGGAAAGAGCCTAAGTGTCCATCAATGGACGAATGGATCCAGAAGATGTGGTTTATCTGTATGATGGAATACTACATGGCAATGAGAAAGAATGAAATCTGGCCATGTGTATCAACATGGATGGACCTTGAGGGTGTTATGCTGAGTGAACTAAGTCAGGCAGAGAAGGACAGATACCATATGTTTGCATGTATAGGAGGATTAGGAGGAACTTAACAGAGGACCATGGGGGAGAAGAAGGGGGCAAATAGTGGGGGAGGAGGAGAGAGGCAAACCATGAGAGACTCTTTAATGCTGAGAACAAACTGAGCTCAGGTAGAAGTTCCTGTTTTGTGAAATCCATCCTGATTAGGGGGCACCATGCCAGGGTTGAGGATTCTGAAGAGACAGTGTCTCTGCCTCTCCTAGACAGGATGTGGCACTTTTATCCTTTGTCATGGAGGAACTGCTCAGCTACCTTTTGGGTGTTTTTCAGTTGGAACTATTTCATATGTAGCTGTATATTCACCCTGTCCATGGGAGGAGGTGAGTTCAGGATCTTCCTATGCCACCATGTTGGACACCCCCCTCCCTGCCTAGTGAAGTCTCTAGTATTTTTTCTTTTCCCATCATCTATGTAAACTTTTCTCTATATAGCTTTTCCATACCTAATACTTAAGAATCACTTGTGCCATTTTTGAAATAAGGCATTTTATATTGTGTGAAAATCATAGTGCAGCATATCTTCTTGGCCCCTGGTTTAAAGGATTGTAGTTTGCTTTATATTCTGGATAGAACAAAGTTAACAGGTATTAAATATGCTCAATAAAGCACTAGAACTGTGCTCAAAAATGGATGTGAGGTTTTAAAACAGTTTTAGAAGGTCAGAAGGATATATGAGTAGGGCATATATGAAGACATGTGAAGGAGAAGTAGCCTTATATACATGGGGATCTGACCTTGGCAGAATCTGGTGACTGGATGAAAGATACTATGATGGCTGGGGCTAAGAAGTGGGTTAAACTTGGGGTACTAAAGTCTGTAGATGGAAATTTGTCTCAGCTCAAAACTACCACACAATGAATGGTCTTCCCTTAACATTTACTTACAAGCAAAAATAAATATGAATGAAGATAAGTAAGGAGTGTGTGATTCTTATCTAAAGAAATTAAACTTGAATCCCAGCAGTGGTTGTGGGTACCACACAATAAAGCCCACTGCAATACAGACCTTGAATATCTTTTAGCAAGAGGGTCAGCTCTCTGCCTTAGCACATAGAGTAAAAAGAGTCTATTTTTTAATTCTTTTTCACAAATATATAAATATACTTATATAACAAATATAATATAAATATGTAATATGTATATTTACATAAATATATAATATATATATTCACATAAGTATATGATACTATATATTCATAGGAATATATAAAAAGCCACTGGCTGTATGAATAAAGTCTACAACCCCAAAAAGAGAAAATGGCATGGAAAAAGACAAATTCCTTGAAAGACACAACTTACAAAAGATTACACACACAAAAATGAAAAAAAAATCTAACTGTCCCTATATCTATTAAAGAAATTGAACCAGTCATCAAAAGCTTTCCCACAAAACAAAACAAAACAAAACAAAACTTCATCATCCTATGGCTTTACAATTGAATTCTCGGAAACATCTTTAGAAAGAAATAATACCAATCTTCAACAATTTCTTCCAGAAATAAAAAAAGAGAGAGCACTTCTCAAGTTGTTTTTATGACTGGCCTAACATTGCTATCCATACTTGAGAAAGATGTTATTAAAAAAACTACAGACCATTTTCTATCATGAATAATATAAAAACCCCAAATGACATATTAGAAAATGACTCCAGCCATCTATAAGTAGTACGAGACCTCATGACCAAGATGATTTGTTTCTGGGATTTCAGAGTAGTCTCACATTCCAGAAACAATGGTTGTAGTGTGCTGCATTCACACAAAGGAAAAAGCATACGCTCAATACATACAGAAAAAAATCATCTGGATATATTCAATACCTGTTCATAATAAAAACATGAGTTGGGAATAAGAAGAAATTCTTTAATTTGATTAAAAGAACCTATAAAATGTCCTACAACAAATACATTATTTAATGCTGAATTATTGAAAGCTTTCCACCTGAGGTAGGGAATGAGCCAAGGTTTCCCATTATTGCCACTTTGAGTAAACGTAGTGGAGGCCCCAGTCTATGCAAAAAAATAAAATAAAATTCTAAGGATTGAAAAGAGGGAAACTACCTCTATTTGATGGCACAACTGTGCACATAAAAAATGCAAAAGAGTCTGAAAACTATTAATATTAATAAGTGAATTTAGCAAGGACAATGAATATGTGCATAATATACAAAAATCTACTATATTTTTATATACCAACAACAAAGAGAAAATAAAATTCAAAATGAATTTCATTTATAATAGGATTAAAATGTCAAATATTGGGGGCAATGTCTAATAACACATGTGCAGGACCTTTGGACTGAACACAGCAAGGTATAATAGAAAAAGCATTCAAAAAGACCTAAATAAGTGAAGGGATATATCCTTTTCACAGATCAAATGACTCCATGTTGTTAAAATGTTAATGGAATTATAATTTCAACATAATTCCAATCACTATCCTGTCAAGCATTAGTAAAAAATGATAAGCTGGTTCTGAATATACTTGGTAAATCAAAGAACCAAAAATAGCAAGGATAATTCGACTAAGAAGAACAAAAATGGAAAGTTTAGATGATCAGATCCTCAAATCTTAAAGAAAACAACTGCATAAATGCATACCATGAAATATATTCAGTTATAAATAGAGGCACCCGGGTGGCTCATTGCATTGAATGCCCAACTCTTGATTTCGGCCCAGGTCACAATCTCACAGTCTCTTAGTTCAAGCCCTGCATTGGGCTCTGGGCTAGCAGTGCAGAGGATACTTGGGATCCTCTCTCTCTCCCCCCACCTCTCTCTCTCTCTCTCTGCCCCTCTCCAGCTCGTGCTCTCTCTCTAAAAATAAATAAATATTAAAAAAATAAAAATGAGGGGTGCTTAAGTGGCTCAGTCGGTTAAGCTTCTGACTTCAGCGCAAGTCATGACCTCACGGGACTGTGAGTTCTAGCCACGTTTTGGGCTCTGTGCTGGCAGCTCAGAGCCTGGAGACTATTTCAGATTCTGTGGCTCCCTCTCTCTGCTCCTCCCCTGCTCATGCTCCATCTCTCAAAAATGAACAAATGTTAAAAGAAATTTTAAAAAGTAATAAGGAATAAAATTATGATACCTGCTACAACATGGATGAACTCTGAAAACATGCTAAGTGAAATAATTTACACACAAAGGGATAGATATAGGATCAGTCTACTTTTATAAACTATCTAGAACGGCAAATTCATAGAGACAGAAACTAGATTAGAGATGACTTTGTGTGGGTAGGTAGCTTGGATGTAAAGTTACTACCTAATGTTTATAGAAGTTTTGTTTGGGGTAATGAAAACTCTTTGGAAACAGATGATGGTAATGGTGACACATTGTGAATGTAATAAATGATACTGAATTGCACACCTAAAAATCATGAAAATGATCAATTTTATGTAATATATATTTTACCACAATTACAAAAAATAAATACACTGAAATTATTGAATTATACTTTTTAAAATGGGTGTATTTTATGGCGTATGAATTACATCTCGGTAAAGCTGATGACTGTTATTGAGCCAGTATGGTATTGGTGGAAGGACAGACACAGTCACATGGAAAAGAAAAGAGAATGCAGAAGCCGATTTATACATATGTTCACGTGATTTATGACAAAGCTGACACAGCAATATAGTGGGAAAAGAACTGCCTTTTGATAGACTGATACTGTTTTTCATGATAAATTCATATGCGCTCCTGATTTTAAAGAATATGTATGTATTAATTTGATAAATATTTAAAAATTGTAGATTTGTAAAATATCCAAGGTAGAAAGAAAAAGACTCACAGGTTAGGTGACTCAGTAAAACTAAATAACTAGGAGTGAGGGGCAAGATGGCGGAGAAGTAAGGAGCTCCGTACTTGCACTCGCGCCCATACATCACACAGAAAAGATCTGAAGCCATTGGAAACCATACAAAACCTGAGAGACTGGGAGAAAAAGGACGCAGAATCCACTGAGAAAGCCTTCTAACGTGAGTGCGAACCGGGGAAGGTAAAATCGGGCCGGGATCGGAGCCTCCAGGGTGGGAGGCGATCCCCCTCTACCCTCTACGGGGAGTGAGAGGGGAAAAGGAGAGAGTCCGAGACAGAAAAATCTCCGCTCGGTGCATAGAAAGACCGTACTTGCCAAATACCTGCACACCAGGTCCCCTCGCGACAACTGGTCCTGGGGGAGGCTGAGCACACAAACTGCTTCTTTGTGCCGCTCCTGGAGGTTGGGTTTTAAAGCGGCGGCGGCGCGCCTGCCGCCATTGTAGCTGCAGGGCGGCTGGGACCCCTGAAATTGCCGCGCAGACACCGGGCGTCCGCGCTCCTGGCTGGCTGGAACTCGAGAGGGAAGACAAAGAGCTAAAAACTGGGAAATTTGCCTGTGAGTTCGTGTTTCGGGTGACGAGCCGTAGAGAGACCCAGTTTTCCTCACTCCAGCGGGCTCAGGCTATGCGGACCCGGCAGGCAAGCCCCCGCGCATGCGCGCCAGCCAGACCCAGAGAAGGAAGCAGCGATCCTGACTCCGCCCCCAGAGCTCAGCAGGGAGCCTGGAATAGCCCGAGGGGGTTGTCTGGGAAGCTGTGTCTAAGGCAACTTCAGCGGGGCGCGCGGACTGGGATTTGGAGATTGGGACTGGCCTGGGTTGAAGAGTGCAACCAACTTCGGCTGCGTCCCCGGAACGGGGAGTTGACACGCCAAAAAAAAAAAAAAGCGAGCTGCAGCGCGGGGTTCAAGAAGGGACTGGAGCACCGTCACTCTCCTCCCCACAATCGCCAAGGCAGAACCCCCGCCTGAGGCATCGGATCACGCCACGCCCATCCCTGCCTGAGAGGTGCCCTCCTCCCTTTTTTTTTTCTTTTTTCCCTTTTTTTTTCTTCTTTCTTTTTTTCCCCCTTTCTTTTCTCTTTTTTTCTTCTTCTTTCTCTTTTCTCGCTTTTTTCCCCAAAACACTGACCTGATTAACTCTGGTCCCCACCTTGCTTAAACAATCACAACAAGTCCATTCTGTAAATGTAAATTCTACACCTACTGACTTTTTCAGCTATTTCTCTCAGGAGTAATTAGACTATATAGTTTCTCTGGATAATTCCAGCATCCTTCTCTCACCTATCCAACCATATTCTACCCTTTACCTCTTTGAAAAAAGCTTCTTATCCCTTCTGCCTGTTCATTCTATTTCCAAATCTGCCTTGTCTCGCCCTGCCTTCTCTCTTTTTCTCTATGCTCTTCAACCAGCACTGCATACACACGGCTATTTAACTGTAGCTGGGAAATCCAGGTATATGCTTTAAACCATTCTTTGTCCATCGGTTTTCTTCTTTTTTCCTCTTCTTTTCCCCTTTTTGACCCTTTTATGTATTTTATGCTCCCTATTATTCGCCCTCCCTCCTCCGTCTTTTCTATTAACTTTTTCGTTTTCCCTCTCGCTTTGCATGTTAGTTGAATCAGCTTGTGCGTTTGTGTACTCCTGCTCCCTGTGTGTTTGTCTGTCTGTTTTCTTTTCCAGGGCTACCTCAAGAAACAAGCTAGAGTACACAAGGTGAAGAGTCCCAAATATCACTACGAATAGGAAAATAAAATAACTAAGGTCCCAACAAGAGTGACCAAGGGATACCATTCAAAAAACAATCTCTGAAAGGATAGGCCCTGGAAAGTCAAAGAGTCTTCTTGGATATAGCAGCGCTCATAGAAACAGAGAGCATAACAGGTCTTTAAAAACCAACAAGAGCCGGAAAGCTAACTAAAATGACGAAACGAAAGAGCTCTCCTCCAAAGAAACTCCAAGAAGAAATGACAGCTAATGAACTGCTCAAAACAGATATCAGCAGCATAACTGAACAAGATTTTAGAATAATAATGGTAAAATTAATAGCTGGGCTTGAAAAAAGCATAGGGGACATCAAAGAAACTATGGCTACAGACAGAATGGAAAATAAAAATAGGCATGAAGAATTAAAAAATGCAATAAATGAGATCCATAATAAATTAGAGGCCTCCAATGCACGGCTTGAAGAGGCAGAAAGGAGAATGAGTGATTTAGAAGACACCATTATAGAAAAACAAGAAGCTGACAAAAAAGAGACAAACTGATCCAGGAACAGGAAAGAAGAATTCGAGAGCTCAGCGATACAGTCAAACGCAACAATATCCGTATCATAGGAATCCCAGAAGAGGAAGAGAGAGGGAAAGGTGGTGAGGGAGTCCTGGAAAAAATTATAGCAGAGAACTTCCCCGACCTGGGGAAGGAAGTCAATGTGGAAATACAAGAGGCTCAGAGGACTCCCTCAGACGTAACTTGAATCGATCTTCTGCACGACATATCATCATAAAAATGGCAAAATACAAGGACAAAGAGAGAATTTTGAAAGCAGCTAGGGAGAAAAGGGCCCTCACATACAAAAGGAAACCCATCAGAGTGGTGACAGACCTATCTACTGAAACTAGGCAGGCCAGAAAGGAATGGCAGGAGATCTTCAATGTGATGAACAGTAAAAATATACAGCCAAGAATCCTCTATCCAGCAAGCCTGTCCTTCAAAATAGAAGGAGAGATAAAAACCTTTCCAAACAAACAGAAATTGAAAGAATTTGTCACCACGAAGCCAGCCCTACAAGAAATCCTGAGGGGGATGCTCTGAAGGAAAGGTTGCAAGGAACAAAGATTCCAGAGACACCACCACAAACATGAACCCTACAAAAGATACAAAGACTCTAAACCCATATATTTCAATAATAACACTGAATGTAAATGGGCTGAATGCTCCAATCAAAAGATATAGGGTAGCAGAATGGATTAAAAAACAAAATCCATCTATATGCTGTCTACAAGAAACTCATTTTAGACGGGAAGATACCTTCCAGATTAAAAGTAAGGGGATGGAGAAATACATATCATGCTACAGGAAATCAAAAGAAAGCCGGAGTAGCGATACTTATATCAGACAAACTGGACTTTAAATTAAAGACAATCACAAGAGATGAAGAAGGGCACTACACAATAATTACAGGGTCCATCCATCAGGAAGAACTAACAATCATAAATGTCTACGCACCGAATATGGGAGCACCTAACTATCTAAAACAATTAATCACAAACAGAAACAAGCTTATAGACAAGAATGTGCTAATAGCAGGGACTTTAATACTCCACTTACAGCAATGGATAGGTCAACCAGACAGAAAATCAGTAAAGAAATAATGGACTTGAAAGATACATTGGACCAGATGGACCTGACGGATATATTTAGAACTTTACATCCTGAGGCCAGGGAATTTACTTTCTTCTCAAGTGCGCATGGCACATCCTCCAAGATAGATCACACACTGGGACATAAAGCAGCCCTCAAGAAATATAAAAGAATAGAGATCATACCATGCACACTGTCAGATCACAATGCTTTGAAACTTGAAATCAATTACAGGAAGAAGTCTGGAAACTTCCAAAAACATGGAGGTTAAAGAACACCCTTCTAAAGAATGAATGGGCCAATCAGGCAATTGGAGATGAAATTAAAAATATATGGAAACAAATGAAAATGAAAA
>JAESUZ010003789.1:0-40429 GCA_017311185.1 Proteles cristata cristata | reverse complement strand
ACTTTCGCTTGGGTCATGATCTCGCGGTTCGTGGGTTCGAGCCCCGCGTCGGGTTCTGTGCTGACTGCCAGCTCAGAGCCTGGAGCCTGTTTCAGTCTGTGACTCCCTCTCTCTCTGACCCTCCCCTGCTCACACTGTCTCTCTCTCTCCTAGAAATAAAAAATAAAAACATTAAAAAAAAATTAGCTTTTATACAGAGTTTGAGAAATGTATACTTTTACAGCAGGAGGAAATTTGTGGTATTGGTGCAATGCATTGTTTCCTACATGTTGATTAGTGTCTCTCTTTTCTGGATTATTTTGTTTGATGAGTAATGATAATTTGTTATTAAATTTTTCTGAAACCTAAGCAAAATTAATTATCAGCTCTTTAATTATTTTTTTCCCATTTCCATTTCAGTCTTCTGTTCACTGAAATATGATTTAACTGCATTCATGCTAATATTTGTGGCTTTTGTTCAATAAGCTGCAGTGAAAATGCAGACATAATGAAATGGATTAATAAAACCAAATTTTAATTTTGACTTTCTTTTACAACTTAAAATAAGCTAAATGGATTCTCATTTTGATATTAGAAAAGTGGAATTTAGGCAAGAACAAATAAAACCAATGCTATTTAAAATATTTTTTAAGTTGTAAATCCAGTCAAACTGATTTGGACAATTAACATCATCAATCTTCACCTCTTGTTAAGCTGGCCCATGTAATCTACAGCCAAAAATTGGAACTGTTAAATTGCACCATGTCATCTGTGAAAATTCAATAAATTCTGTTTGATTTCCTTCCAACATAAAGCTTAAATCCTTATGTCATGAATATAATAACTTGTGAATGTCTATAAATATATATCACATATATGATTATGTTTGTTTAGGTGGATATGTTTATAATTGGGGAAGTATTAAGATATTAGTAACACCCTGGAATTGTTTTTCAGCTGTTTTTAAACTACTAATAGATGTCCCAGATATATTTGTTTCAACCTAGAGAGAGGAAAAATTAGTGTCTGGGGAAGAAGGCCATGGTATTGGCTCTGCATTGGTAGACAACATTATGCATCCAACTTGGCATTTGACTACCATTTTGAGACAGATTTGAGAGAGCACCCTGAGAAGTTACCTTTCACAATGAACTCATTTTTAATCTTCTTTATTGTATAATCATAAACCATGGAAATAACTCACGCCTATTAAAAATTAAAACAGCTAAACATATGAAGTGAAACATAAAACTGCCTTTTTATTACCCATCATTATAGTTACCTACTATTACCCGTATAATGTGTTTTATGTATATAGAAACATAAATGATATATGTATTCACATTTTTATCTGAAAATGAACTCATGGTACATTGTTCTGTTTTGCAACTTTTATTTCACTTAAAACATATATGCATCTTTCCATGCATTTCTTACTTCATTTAACTTTGTTATGTTGTCTTTCTGTGTAGATGACCTCTATTTTTAGGTAGTCCTATCACTCAGCCTTTCCATTTAGGACGTCTAGGCTTGGGGTCATGCCCAAGCAGACTTTTCCCACCCCAGGGTTTTAAAATAATTTTTTATATTTTCTTCAAGATTTAAACAATTATGTGTGTGTGTGTGTTTAATCTTTCTGGTATGTACTTTTATGAGTCGTATGAAGTAAAGAAGTAATTTTACTTCTTTTTCCCAGTCCTAGACATTAAGTATACCATACTTTCCTCCACTTTTTGGCAGAATTTTCATATGTTATTAGTCATACGCTATTTACAAAATGTTATTCTTCTCTGTAAATGGAAACATTATTGTCCTTTTTGCTATCTTTGAGGTATGATACACCAAGGACAGTTGGTGAAGTCCTCTATTATAGAGCCGCTTTTATTAAAGATGAAGTTATAGTACTGGGTTGTGATATTAGTAATTCATTGTGTTATGGGTTTATTTAAAGACATTTAAAACATCAGAAAGATAAATACAGTGTACTTTGGGGTATGAGCATGCCATAAGAATATGTAAAAAGCAGTCTGGCAGATGATTTTGTGAGAATGATAACACTTCACTCAAAGCAATCTTAACATTGTCTTGGGACACATGACAATGAATGAACTAATCAGTGTACCCGAGAATTTGAAAATCTGCTAGATAATTCAATCTTCCAACTAGGAGAGTTGTTATATATTGTTATATTTGCCTTGGAACCAAAGATAAGAAACTGATCTTTTTGAAACATGGAATGAATTATTAGATCTAGAGAGCTTGAGCACGATGAATTAAGACATTTTGGTGGACATTAAGAAAAAAAGGTAATATTCTTATAAAAACTGGAATAGGTAGAGATGTAAATTTATAAAACACACTTGAGTACAAATAAAAAATGTAATAAAAAATGACATAGATATCAGTGGGACATTGACACTGATACAACTGGCTGAAGTAGCAATTGATGAAAACCTCCTATGGATGAGTTTAATAGATGATACTCCTTTCACCAGCAATATATGTCCTTTAAAGCACAAGAAATAAGAAAATAATGTTAGCACATGATCTCTTCATACTCCCTAAAAATTTGCTGGAATAGACGAAAGCTGTTATTTTTTTTTTTGTATTATCTTATGTTGTACCACTTCTTCTAATCTGCTTATTAACTTTGTACCTTTTAAATAGTCCTTTGTGTTTTAGACAAACACAATCATATCTATTGTAAATTGAAATTAATTTTAATTTTTCTCAATTTTATACTAATTGTTTATTTTCTCTTATTGTGATAGCTTTAATCTCCAAAAATACTGTTGAATAAAAATGAAGACTGGGGACAACCTTGAATTATTCCTGGTTTCAGTGGAAATGACTCTGACATTTCATGTTTAGAATGAGGATTACTATTGATTGTTGGTAAAAAGCCCTTTCAATATTTAAGTTATTCCCTTCTGTTCCTGTTGGTATCCATTAGGAGTATATGCTGATTTTTTTCCCAATCATTTTTCAATATCTATTGACAGAAGCATACTTATTCTCCTTTAATTTTTTTATGAAATGAGTTATATTGGTAGAATTCCTAACTTTGACATTCTTGCCTTTGTGGATCAATCCCTATTAAGTCATGATATAACTTTTTCTTGCCAACCTTCTGGGTTCTATTTGTTTGTATGTTTTATAATTTGTTAATATTTTTATTTTTTATTTATTATTAGTATTTTTATAGTTCTCTTTTATGTACTGTCTTTAACAAGTTTTGGTTTTAGGGTTGCTAGCTTTATAAAATTCATTAGTGAACTTTCAGTTTTTTAATTCTTTTCTAGTAGAGCTTGAGTAACATGGATATTATTTCTTCTCTAAATGTTACATGGAACTGAACTGCAAAATCATTTGATCCTGGTTCCCTTTTTAGTGGTAGATCTATAATCACATTTTCAATCTCTAGTAATTTCTCTACTCAAATCCTCTATTTCTTGAGTTAATGTTGGTGACTTCTATTAGGAAATCATCCATTAACTCTAGAGTTTTTTAATTTGATGTCAGGTATGTATATAACATTTTTTTTTTAATTTTTTTAATGTTTTATTTATTTTTAGGAGAGAGAGAGACAGACAGCGTGAGCAGGGAAGGGTCAGAGAGAGAGGGAGTCACAGGCTGAAACAGGCTGCAGGCACTCAGCTGGCAGTCAGCACAGAGCCCGACGCGGGGCTCGAACCCACGAACCGCGAAATCATGACCTAAGGGAAAGTCGGACGCTTAACCGACTAAGCCACCCAGGCGCCCCTTTAAATCACATCTATTTATGTAGTTAAACCTTTTATTATTCATGATTTGTACACTTTTGCTTTCCCTATGTTTTCACTTAGTTGTATTCGTGAAGAGTCTACTTATTTTATTGGTCTTTTCAAAGAACAAGCTTTTGATTTATCACTTTTACGATTATTTATCTTGGTCATATCTTTATCTTTCACTTTTCTAATTTCTTGTAGTTTTGGATATGTTTTGTTTTATTTATCTTTAATTCTTCAAGAAGAGTGCTTATTTTCCTTTATATGGTCTTCTTGAATCATAATGGTAATTAAGACTTTTTCTCGGAGTATGGCTTTCGTCATACCCTGTAAGCTTTGATATGATATATTCTCCTTTTCTTCGCTTTCCGTATAACTTGCAAATTTAGTTTTAACTTCCTCTTTGATCCAGTGGTTATTTTAGAGAACTATATAATCAGGCAGTTTTATTTTATGGTAATCTTTTATTAATTTCTGATTTTATTTTGATAAGATAAGAATGTGTGAGTGTAAATTCTCTCATTTTTAAAACGTATTTCCTCCATTTAATCTGAGTTTTTAAACTTGAAAGTTGTATTTAATTTTTTTTAATGTTTATTTATTTATTTTTAAAGAGAGAGAGATGAGAGAGCTAGAGCATGTGCATGTGAGCAGGAGAGGGGCAGAGAGAGAGGGAGAGAGAATTCCAAGCAGACTCCACCCTGCCAGTGTGAAGCCAGACATGGGGCTTGATCTCATGAACTATGAGGACATGACCTGAGCTGAAATCAAGAGTCAGATGCTTAACTGACTGAACCACCCAGTCATCTCTGAAAAAATTTTTTAATCCCAGAAATTATTTTTTCTTGCTTTAATTATAATCCTTTCAGTGCTTTATTTATTTTGCTAAAGATTATATCTGACTCCTTCAATAGTTCTATTTTGGTGGGAGAAATTATAAATTTTGCAGTGCACAGACAATGGATATGAATAGTCCACTTACGGAAGTAACACAAGGGACTAGAGAAAGTTGGAGAATGAAAAACTCCAAGGAAGGTCTTCTGGGAGCTGTCCCTTGGAGGCAGGACTGAAGTCTGACTGACATTTTGTTGAAATAAATTTTATGATTATGTGTTTATTCTTCACTGTAACAGCATTTTCTTCAAACACTGTTTCTTAGACATACCTCGTGATGCTTATCTAACGGTAGACTAAAGATTTTTTCAGAAAATATCTTTAGACTGTTACCCATAATTTATCTGTTCTCTTACTCTGTCTACCTAAGCCCTTGCAGATCTGTAATGTATCAAATTAGCACAGTGTTCCAGTTATTGTATTGTGCCTTGATTACTTTAGCTGTACTTTAAAAGAGCTGGGCTCAGAATTTAGTGTCTAGTAAAAAACAGAGTGCAAGCAAATAAGTGTGTAGAGACCATGGATTGACCAACAGCTGATACTGTTTCCCAATGGGCTCATCTTAATTATGTCTTCAAGGGAAACCTCTGAAGAGTAAGAAAGAAGAAAATATATAATTATTTACTAAGGGATGAGGTGACAGACAGTGAAAACTATTGAACATTTCCAAGTACTCACTTAACGGAATCCTGGAAAAAGAGTGCCATTTCTTTCTTTCCTTGAAGATGGTTTCTTATTTATTTTCAAAGCAAAGATTTAATATTGCACTGGAGATTATAAATACATACATATTTACACGTATGCATATATGATATATTATTGTGTTTTAGATAGAACTTTATGTTCTTGTTTTTCTCTTCCATAATATTTCTTACTTTTCCATTTTCCTCATTCATCTTTTCAAGAAAGGCTTATGGAAGAGATTTGTGATTTCCCAAAGCCCAAACACATGAAAATATCATACTAGGTAGATATAGTTGGTGCTCTGGCCTAAGATGTACCTGGTTACAGTTTTATTTGTATTTAGCCTGCTGAAGACTCAGTATGTTCAATATGAATATTCATGTTTTGCTTCAGCTGTGCCACAGTCTCCTCAAAGATTGCCTTTTCCCCATTCTCTCTAGTTTTTCTTTTTGAAAACTATCCTAGACATATTTTAATACTTTCCATTCTTTATTTCTGCAATGTAGTCTGACTTCTCATTTATATTTTGTACCACTTCATCTTTTGAGCTTATTCTTGGTAATTTTTTGAGATCTATGTTTGAATGTCTTAATTATCTCCTTGCTTTTGAGTTTAACCTCTGCCAAGGCCATACACATTTCACCAGTTTTAGATTATTTTTATGTTGGTTTGAATGCTTTGGGTTATCTAAAATGTAGGAACTGTGAATTCAGTCCCACACTGTTGGGTGGAGTTGGCCTGGTTTCTGATTGCTCCCACGGGGCTCTTTATCTACCCATATCCTCACATAAAAGATAAGGAAAGCCATATTTTTGCTGTGAGGAAAGGTTTTTTAATCACCATTTCATGTACTGGTTGTGCTTCTGTAGGGTCTGAGATTAGATAGCAGCTCAGTACCAGTTTCCCACCTTCCACTGCCTAGAAGCATTGTCTTCTGTCATTATGTGAGATTAAAATCCTGGTTCCCAGCCCTTAAAATCAATATCCATCTGTTTGTCTTCATCTTCTGCTCAATGTTGTTAGCTTATTCTTCAGTTCTTGGGGATTTCTGTTTCATGATTATGAGCTTGACTATATTACTATTTTTACAAGGGGTGCATATTCTTTTCTTTTTAATTTTTTTAATGTTTTATTTATTTCTAGGAGAGAGAGAGGGAGACAGTGTGAGCAGGGGAGGGTCAGAGAGAGTGGGAGTCACAGACTGAAACAGGCTCCAGGCTCTGAGCTGGCAGTCAGCACAGAGTCCGACTCGGGGCTCGAACCCACGGACCACGAAATCATGACCTAAGTGAAAGTCGGACGCTCAACCGACTAAGCCACCCAGGGGCCCCAAGGGGTGCATATTCTATCATTTCTGTGAATTTCAAGTGGGAAGATGAAAGATTTCCAAGCCAGCTCAGTCTGCCATTGACTGGAAGCTTCTCAGAAAGGTTTGCTGGATTGAATTGTGTAGATGACTTTTGGACATGTCTCTTAAGAGACATCTGGGGTGGTGGTGGAGGTGGCTGCTTTATATTACTTCCATCTAGATAGTATAGGGTCTTATCAAGCTTTCTATGTCTCAGCATAGCAATGGGAGGAAGCAGTAGAGAAAGTCTTGATCAATCAAGGATGGGACAGAAGCAAATAGAAAGCCATCATGTCTGAAGGGGCCACAAGGAAGAAATGAGAATGGTGAATTTTGTAGATGACACCAGAACCACATGGACTCCTTCCTTCCAACAATTCTAAGGCACTCTATAAGTATCCTTGAACACAAACATAAAGGAAATAGTAGATCTTGAAGTGATACGACTTTGCCCCCCCCCACCCGTGTAATGAGAAGACAAAAAGGAAATTATGAGTATTGCTATAGAAGATAAAAGTTGGATGTCTTGCACACTTAAATTTGTGGACTGGGCTTTATTCTAATTATATAAAAATATATACACATATATGTACATACAGATTTGTATATGGATAGTAAAATAGCTGCAAGGATATACCACAATGTATTAGCTATGGCATTCTGTACCTGAGATTACAAGACATTTATATTATCTTTATAAGTTCACTGTCTGTGAACTTAATAAGTGCAAAGGCCTAGTCTGTTTTTCTTACCATTTTATTCTCAGTAACTTGTATAGGCACTCAATAAAGACTTGTTAAATGAATAAACAAATACATTTTTGCATTGTTGGAATATTTTTATAATGAATGTATTAATTTCATTATTAAAAGAAAATAAAAATCATCCTATTTAGAAAAATAATATAAACAGACCTTCTATTTATTTTGATTCCTAATATCTTTGGGGGTCATACTTACCATTAAGAATATATTGATAATTATATTCTCTTTGCTGAAAAATCCACATACACCCTCCCTTCACTCCCAACACACAATCTTGCATATACTTTCCAGGTGCTTTTACTTAGCCAAAGATCACTGGTTTAGATTAATCATTATGGTCAGTGGGTGAGAATTCATGGATACTGACTTAAGCTTGGCCTAGGGGCCACCAGGGAAGAAGTGGGATGGCAGGCAGCAACCTTGCAGCAACCTCCTGGGTTCTCTGGAGTTTGGGGATGAGAGACCTACCAGACTTCACTCCTCAGGTTAGGTGGGAGGCAGCAGAAATGATTCAGGGAAGCTTCTACTTAGGCATCATGAATATGGACTGAGAACAAATGGGTTTTTGGGGCCTGCCCCACAGCAATCACTTCTCTAGTCTTCATGGAAATCCTTAGCTATAGAGATCTAGGAGATCTCTCATTCTGGTTTCCATTGGTAGGAACAATGCACCCATCTATTCTGGGACTGAATTATCTTTATGGGAATCTGGAAGAAGTATGGAAAGGGCCAAAAGGAATTTACTCAGGTCACCACCTTGGTCACATGTTTATGTATATCCTTGGAGCTAGCAACAGAGTCAGGTACCTGAATGCAAATAATGAAAGGCTCTGGAATATGGGAATGTGTCAGGAGACAGCACGTTCTTTCACTCTTGACATGACAGGAAGGATCAGACCATCTCTGCATCCCTCACACTCCACACTCTCAGCTGCTTCAACTTCACAACTCTTCCCTTTGCTCAGAGTTGAATCTCGTTGTTCAGAAGGATTCAGTCTAAAAACTTAGTATCTTAGAATGTTTATTAACACCTCTTACATCGAAAAGTGATACAATTGTAAAATTAATTGGACTAAGGCACTTAAAATGATGCCTCCTTCTTATGCTGGAAAAAAAAAATTTGCGACAGATTTTTCCTCATTGATTTCTTGTTAATTTTTCAGTGAAAATAATTTCATTGTTCTTTTTCTGATGGATGATTACATGCTTGTGCTTATTTTTAAAGGCTGAAATAGTACTGGAAAATATGAGGAAGTAAGTAAAAATCTCATGTTTACTCCCTGTCTCTACTGCTGACCTCCTGCCCACTCTCTAATCCCAATCCCTGCCCACCCACATCCCCATTTTGGTGGATGGACATTGTTTCTGGGGAAATGGAAAATATTACTTCCTGTAGGATTGAAAGTGGAGGGAGGAGCCTAGAGAGTAGGCTAACCCTGAGAAAGGTATCAATGAGTCTGAAGACATTTGAAAAATTACCCAATCATGTTAAGTGAAATCAGTCAGTCAGAGAAAGACAAATATCATATGACCTCACTCATATGAGGACTTTAAGATACAAAACAGATGAACATAAGGGAAAGGAAGTAAAAATATAAAAACAGAGAGGAGGACAAAAACAAAACAGACTCAAATATGGAGAACAGAGGGTTACTAGAGGGGATGTGGGAGGGAGGAATTGGCTAAATGGGTAAGGGACATTAAGGAATCTACTCTTGAAATATTTGTTGCACTATATGCTAATTAACTTGTATGTAAATTTTAAAAATTAATAAAACAATAAAATTAAAAATTAAAAAGAGGAAACGGTTACTCAGAGTCAGGAAAAGCAGGCAATATGACCATCATCCTGAATGATTAATATCTTTTAATAACATCTTATAATTCTTTTTACAAAGCTCTTACCCATTGTGGCAAGGATTTGCTGGTGCTCCCCTATAACCATGCTATCTGCTTCTTCCTGGGCACCCAGCTAGATGACAATGATCCGTTGTCCCTTATAAATGAGTGTGGCCATAAGACTGAGTTTAGGCCAATGAATTACAGAAGTGATGTATGTCATTTTCAAATTTTCCTTTATAAAACTCCATGCCTGATCTGTGCTTTTTTTTCTCCTCTATCTACCAGTTGAATGGAGAGAACGCTGAGTACCTAGTGGAGAGTGGAGTACAATAAGATGGAATGAGCCTGGGACCCTGAACAGGCATTTTCAGCAGAAACTCACTGCTCATCTGGAACATTAACTGGAGACTCTTTTGTGAGTGGGAAATAATTTTTTAAAAAGTCATACTATTGAATCTTTTGTTACAACAGTTGTAGTTTTTTAAGCTACTACAACATTAATGGATTTCTTTCCTTCTTCTTTTTTTGGACTCCAGATGATGAGGATTATACTAACTATATTCCTTTCTTATACCATACCACCTGCATTGGTCTAATCAAAATCTTTACCTTTTTATTCAATCATTTACCACTTTGTTTCCTTTTATGTCTTTTCCTCACTTCCATCCTCCATCCCAGAGGTTACTGACCTAATAGATTTGATGTGCATATTTTTGCTTGACTTCTTTTAAAACTCAATTTTTTTTGTATGCATGAATTTTTATTTATTTTTATTTTGGGGGCAATACTTGCTATACATCATACATTTATTGGTGAATATCCCTCTGAAATCAGCAACAATATTTTTGAAAATTATGATTGCACTACTTGGTCAAGCAGAACTAGCAAGTTTTATTTTTAAAAGTACAAATCTGTTAAAATGTCAATCAGTAAACACATATATAAAACACAACATACTAGTTATGTTAAATGCTATAAGCCAATGTGAATCCCACAGAATGGAAAAAACCCCACAAACTTTAAGAACCATTTTTTTCTCTGTATATTAGCATTTTCTCAAATACATACATGGGAAAAGTGAGGTAACTGTAAAATGGGTAAGGAACAGGTCCCTGCCACATTATAACAGAGAATACAGGTGCTGAGCCCAGCCAGAGCTTGGGGTTGGGAGATAGTGCCCACTGTCATGCCTAGGTTAGAAGTTGGTAAATAAATGAGTAAACATTGAGCCCCCACCACAAGAAATCACTGGTAACATGGCATCTATAGCAAGTTCGGCAAATCACAAACATCCTAAAAAATTGTTTCATAAGTCGTTTTTAAAAATTATTTTTAAAAATGTGTTTCCTCACCACTGCTGTTTAACATAGTGCTGGAAGTCCTAACATCAGCCATCAGACAACAAAAGGAAATCAAAGGAATCAAAGTTAGCAAAGAAGAAGTCAAACTCTCACTTTTCGCAGATGACATGATACTCTACATAGAAAACCCAACAGACTCCACCAGAAGCCTACTAGAACTGATCCAAGAATTCAGCCAAGTTGCAGGGTACAAAATCAACGTACAGAAATCGGTTGCATTCTTATACACCAATAATGAAGCAAAAGAAAGAGAAATCAAGAAGCTGATCCCATTTACAATTGCACACACACAAAAAATACCTAGGAATAAACCTAACCAAGGTTACAAGAGATCTGTATGATAAAAACTATAGAAAATTTATGAAGGAAGTTGAAGAAGACACAAAGAAATGGAAAAACATTCCATGCTCATGTATAGGAAGAATAAATATAGTTAAAATGTCATTACTACCCAAAGCAATCTACACATTCAATGCAATCCCAATCAAAATTGCACCAGCATACTTCTCAAAACTAGAACAAACTACTCCAAAATTTGTATGGAACCACAAAAGACCCCGAATAGCCAAAGTAATACTAAAGAATAAAACCAAAACAGGAAGTATCACCATCCCAGACTTTAGCCTCTACTACAAAGCTGTCATCATCAAGACAGTATGGTATTGGCACAAAAACAGACACATAGACCAATGGAACAGAATTGAGAACTCAGAAGTGGACCCAAAAGTGTACAGCCAACTAATCTTTGACAAAGCAGGAAAGAGTATCCAATGGAAAAAAGCCTCTTTAACAGATGGTGCTGGGAGAACTGGACATCAACATGCAGAAGAATGAAACTAGCTCATTTTCTCACACCATGCACAAAAATAAACTCAAAATGGATAAAACACCTGAACGTGAGACAGGAAACCATCAAAACCCTAGAGGAGAAAGCAGGAAACAACCTCCTTGACCTCCACCGCAGCAACTTCTTACTTGACACATCCCCAAAAGCAAGGGAATCAAGAGCAAAAATGACTATTGGGACCTCATCAAGATTAAAAGCTTCTGCACCACAAAGGAAACAATCCATAAAACTAATAGGCAAGCAACGGAATGGGAAAAGATAGTTGCAAATGACATATCAGATAAAGGGTTGATATCCAAAATCTATAAGGAATTCACCAAACTCCACACCCGAAAAACAAACAACCCAGTGAAGAAATGGGCAGAAGATATGAACAGACACTTCTCCAAAGAGGACATCCAGATGGCCAACAGACACATGAAACGATGCTCAGCATCCCTCCTCATCAGGGAAATACAAATCAAAACCACACTGAGATACCACCTCACGCCAGTCAGAGTGGCTAAAATGAGCCAATCAGAGAACTCTAGATGCTGGCGAGGATGTGGAGAAACGGGCACCCTCCTACACTGTTGGTGGGAATGTAAACTGGTACAGCCCCTCTGGAAAACAGTGTGGAGGTTCCTCAAAAAGTTAACAATAGAACTTCCCTATGACCCAGCAATAGCACTGCTAGGAATTTACCCAAGGGATACAGAAATGCTGAGGCATAGGAGCACATGTACCCCAATGTTCATAGCAGCACTCTCCACAATAGCTAAAACATGGAAAGAGCCTAAGTGTCCATCAACGGACGAATGGATCAAGAAGATGTGGTTTATCTATACCATGGAATACTACATGGCAATGAGAAAAATGAAATCTGGCCATGTGTAGCAACATGGATGGACCTTGAGGGTGTTATGCTGAGCGAAATAAGTCAGGCAGAGAAAGACAAATACCATATGATTGCACGTATAGGAGGATTAGAAAGAACTTAACGGAGGACCAAGGGGGAGAAGAAGGGGGGAAATAGTGGAGGAGTGGGAGACAGGCAAACCATGAAAGACTCTTGAATACTGAGAACAAACTGAGGACTGATGGGTGTGGGGGAGGAGGGGGAAGATGGGCATGGAGGAGGGCACTTGTGGGCATGAGCACTGGGTGTTATATGGAAACCAATGTGACAATAAACTGTTTGTAAAAAAAAAAAAAAAGAACAAGTCAGCTGGGAAAATAACAAGGAAGGATATTTCAGACAGAAGGAACAACGTGTGCAAAACTATGAAATGAGATGGCATGAGAAAGCATGACCAAAGAAATAGAAAGAATGACACTGGCAAATTTTAAGATGTTCTACAAATGAAATTTAAATTTGTTTCTTCCTTTGTTGTTTGCTTTTCCATAAGAGATCATTGTTTAATAGAGGAAGAAGTGTTGGATTTGGAACGAGAATAACTCTAAAAATTAATAATTCCATTTAAAATTGCAGAGCTTATACTGTATGTGCCAGGCTCAGTTACACAGATAAGAATGGTGGAGGAATTGCGCCTGGGTGGCTCAGTCACTTAAGCGTCTGATTTCAGCTCAGGTCATGATGTCACGGTTCGTGGGTTCAAGTCCCGCATCGGGCTCTGTGCTGACAGCCCAGAACCTGGAGCCTGCTTGGAATTCAGTGTCTCCCTCTCTCTCTCTGCCCCTCCCCCACTTGCGCTCTGTCTCTCATAAAAAAATAAACATCAACAACTTTAAAAAAATAAAAAATAAAAATGTTGTGTTTCCTCCCCATTGCTGCTCATTGGAATCACTGCTGGAGCTGACACACATTCCATGATCTTGTTTCCACCTGCCCCAGAAATCTTAAGGATTCTGAAAACCTTTTGTTGAGTGGGAAAACGTTAGGGTTGGAGAGAGTGGTTCTCTGTGTAAAACACGTGAGTTTCAACACTGCTATAAATATAGAAATGTCACCTGGAGTTATATACAGTAAGATTTTGCATTCCACGGAGTGGGGCCAGGCTGATTGGACCCCATGGCAGGCTGAGGGGAGTCGGGGAGCCATGGCCAATATGGGGAGGAGAGTGGTTGGAGCACCCCTGAGGCAGCAGACAATAAAGGCCGCCTACTATGATGTGCTGGTCCCATATGTGGTTAGACCAGGCAGCAACTCCAACTGGGGGTTGGAAAGGAAAGGAAAGGGACTGGGGAGGGAAAATGTGGGAGCTCAGCCAGACCTTATAGGGGGCCTCCTTCAGATTTTGGAGGCAGGGCTCAGGCTGGGAGGGGGACCCTGGAAGTGGGAACCATGCCCTCCCTGGTCGGTCTATTTCTGGGACTTCCTTGGAGGAGGCTAGCCCAATCAGTTGGGAGACAGGCCCTGGCTGGAGGGAGAAATGCCCTGGCTGGAGGGAGAAATGCCCTGAATGTGCATGATTCCAGAAGGCTCTGGGGACATGTGCTGTACAGTGCATGGGAGTTATCAGCTGAGCACAGACAACCCCCTAACTCCACCCATGCCCACCAGCTGTGCAGTTCAGCCCAAGCTCCGCACATGCCTGCAGACCAGGTAGCACCACCAGATCATTCCTTGCCCTCTGGGCACTGGGCTCTGGTTGGTCCCTATATCCGCCATTAAACCAAAGAAAAGAAATTGTTTAAAAATCCACATCCCCAAACACTGCATGTGATTTTGGACCAAATTAAATAAACAAAAAAACTGCTGTTCCTCATGTTCATGCAAAACAGAGAGGAAAGATGGGGCATGGGTCTGGCCCCATCACTGCCAGGGAAGGATGGTCACACGAACACAGGAGGTCACTCTCCCCTACATGACCCAGGCCCCTTCGGGATACATGTCACCCCAGCTCAGGGCCTATCTCCCATCTGCTCAGGAGGTTGGCTTTGATTTTTAAATTAGATAATGGTATGGTGCTGTGGTTCTCATTGGTTTTTTTCTCCACTCAGCAGTATTAAAAATATATATATGTATATATGTTACGTGTTACTCTGTGTACATCTAGTCTGTAGTCTTTTTCTTTTTAGATGTTTATTCATTACTGAGTGAACAGGGTAGGGGCAGAGAGAGAGAGGGACAGAGGACCTGAGCTGACAGCACTGAGCCCAAAATGGCTGAAACTCACAAACCATGAGATCATGACCTGAGCCAAAGTCGGACACTTAAGCGACTGAGCCACCCAGGTGCCTCTAGTCTATAGTCTCTTAACTGTTATTTGATATACAACAGTGTTTATCCACTCTAATTAATTTTCCTAGGAACAAAATCTAGACTGCTTCCAACCTCTTACTACCTCGAACACTTTTTTTTTTTAATGTTTTATTCATTTCTAGGAAAGAGAGAGAGAGAGAGATAGCGTGAGCAGGGAAGGGTCAGAGAGACAGGGTGTCACAG
Source organism: Proteles cristata cristata (assembly GCA_017311185.1). NCBI lineage: Eukaryota > Metazoa > Chordata > Mammalia > Carnivora > Hyaenidae > Proteles > Proteles cristata. The sequence continues at coordinate 25,555 of JAESUZ010003789.1, read as the reverse complement.
ACTGAAACAGGCTCCAGGCTCCGAGCTGGCAGTCAGCACAGAGCCCGATGCGGGGCTCGAACCCACGAACCGCGAGATCATGACCTAAGCGAAAGTCGGACGCTTAACCGACTAAGCCACCCAGGCGCCCCTCGAACACTTTGATGAATGTCATCATACGTGGGATTCCTTTGTTAATGCAGCATACCCTTTTGTTATCTTGACTAATCTCTACGGTTTTGTAGTATATCTTACTATCTGGTTGAATAAGTATCTTTCCTTAATCCTTATTTCTCAAAATTAATATAACTCTTTGAAGGCTAATAATTCCATATAAGTGTTTAACTATATCAGTTAAGCTTTGGTAGATTTTTTTAACCTTAAGCCTATTGCTTTCCAATATTGATCATGATATATTTTTCTACATTGCTGGATTCTACTTGCTGGTATTATGTTGTAAATTTCCACATTTATAAGTGAGACATGTGTAATTTTCCTTTTTCATACTGACTTTTCTGATTTAGTATTAGTCTTGTAGAATGCATTGGATAGTATTACTTCTCTCTGTTCTCTGGAAGAGTTTGTATAAAACTTGAATTATCAATTCTATCTGGGCTTGTTTTGAGGGGCAGAAGGACTTTTAAACTATGTATTTGTTTCCTCAATGGTTATAGAACCCTTTGGCTTTTCTTTTTCTTTTTGAGTCAGTTTTGGTAAGTTCTATTTTTCAAGGACTTCATCAGATTTGTCCCTGTTTTCAAATTTATTATCATAAAATTAGTCATAATATGATCTTTAAAAATCTCTGCTTATGGTTTATTATGTCCTTTTGTTCCTTGCTAATATTTTTTATGTTTTTTTCTTTATTACTCTCACCAAAGATTTGCCTTTTTTATTATACCATTAAAAGGAAGACCTTTTGTCTCTGTTAATACTGTCTAATTCTTTTTGTTTTCTATTTGATCTATCTTTTGCTCTTGTCTTTTTTATTCTTTTGTCTTTAGGTTTATTCTTTTTCTAACTTTATTTGGATACCTAGGTTATTAATGGTTGTTTTCTTTAGTCTAACATAAGGTTTTAAAATAACCGCTTTTTGAGAGACAATTCACATACTAAACAGTTCACTATTTAATGTGTACGATTCAACATTTTTAGTATATTCACAGGGTTGCGCAACCATCACCATATAAATTTTAAAACATTTTTATCCTCCCCCCCAAAAAAAACTTGTACCCATTAGCTGTCACATTCCATCTCTCCTCTACTTCCCCTTCAGCCTTCATCAACCACAATTCTACTTTCTGTTTCTGTAGATTTACCTATACTAAACATATCTTATAACTTAAAAATTTAAGAACATAAATTCACCTTGAAATACTATTTTTTACTGAATTCCAGACGTGATCTCCAGTATTTTAATTATTACTTAGTTCTCAGTATTTAAAAATTTCCATTATTCTTCCTTTTTTAACTTATGAATTCTTTAAAGGCATGTTTTAAAAACCCCAAACATATGGGATTTTTATAATGTTATCTTGTTGTTACTGTTTTCTATCCTATTTGCGTTTGGTCAGATAAGATACTGTTTATGATATTGATTCTTAGAAATTTGTTGAGACTTGCTTTATGGCCAAGTACATGATAATTATTGTAAATGTTCTATGTAGTTTAAGAAGAATGTGTATTCTCCCATTATTGGAGGCAGGATTCTGTATATGTCCATTAAATCAACTTTTTGATTGCATTGCTCACTATTCTATATCTTTACTATTTTTTGTTCTCCTTGTCTTTTGAATACTTTACAGAAGTATGTAGAATTTTCTCATGTGATTGTTGGTTTGCTCACTTCTTTTTATAGTTACATAACATTTTTTTAATATATTTAGAGGTTACTATATTAAATGCCCATACATTTAGAGGGTTTTTTTTTTTTTTTGGTATGATTTGAACATTTTATCATCATTCAACAAAACTTTTATCTTTAAATCATAATAGATTTACAATGAGTTGCAAAGATAGTACAGAGAGCTCTTCCATACACTTCAATTTCCCCCAATGGTTACGTCTTACATAACTATAGTGTGATAACAAAATTAGGAAACTGACATTAGTACAATGTGTGTGCATAGCTTTACATTGTTTTATCACACCACAGCAATCAAGTTACAGAAGTATTCTATCACTGCAAAGATCTCCTTTGTGCTACCTCTTTCTAGTTACACAGTCTCCACCCGACCATTCCTAATGCCTAGCAACCACTAATCTGTTCTCATTCTCTATAATTTTTTCATTCCAATAATGTTATACAGATGGAATCATATGGTATGTGACCTTTTGAGATTGGCTTTTTTTCCCTTTCCCACTCATTACAATGCCCTTGAGATTCATTCAAGTTGTTGTGTGTATCAGTAGTTCATTTCTTTTCATTAGCAAATAGTATTTAATTATATAGATGTACAGATTATTTAACTATTCATCTATTTTATCTTTAATAATTTTTGTCTTAAAATATATTTTGTCTGATATTAATTTGGCTATGCCAATTTCCTTTTGGTGAGTCCTTATATGGTATATTTTTATATCTTTTTACTTTCCAACCTTCTGCATGCAAGTTTCTTTAACATGTGACTGGATTTTTAAAATCTGACAATATCTTTTAACTACTAAGTTTAGGCCATTTTCACTTATGATTACTAATACATGTGAACTACTGTCCTTTCTATTTGTCTTGTTTTTTGAGGTTCCACTTTTCTCATTTCTTACCTTTATTTGGATTAAATTTTTGCTAGTGCATTTTATTCTTTACTACCTTAGACATTGTGCGCTCTCTATTATTTTAGTGGTCGCTTCTGAAACTTTATTTTTCATATCTAACTTAAGTCTAGGGCTAATCAGTACAGTATATATAAATAGTAGGTGACAGCCACAATTGCAATTAATATGGACTGATATAAATTTATGTTCTTAGGCATTCTCAAAACCTATAATTCTCTTTTTTTGTGCTGATATTGTAGTATCACTACCAGACCTAAGGTGTTTTTATATTTTGAAGTATGAGTCTCAATTAGGGCATATGAGACAAATTGTTGTTTATTTTCCTTATAAACAGGTCAGAGTGGGAACTATTTTAAAGACCTAGAAGGACTCAAGATTTTCCAGATCACCTGTTTAATTACCAGTGCTCCCAGTTTCACTGAAGAAATGTGGTAAAGTGGTGAATTCAACTGATACTACAATTAAATAGCAGACCAACTTCTAAACTCATTCTTCAAGTTGTCCTGTTCTGACAGCTTTAGGTGGAAGGAGATTCTTGTATGACAATTCTATAATGGCTCTCTTATCTTTTATATTGAATCAGGTATTCCATAATTTAGTCTACTCATTGTTTTCACTGGAAGTTGATTAGTGTCCTTAGAAACAAATATCTGATCCCATCTAATTCTTTTTCTCCATGAAGTCATTCTATAAGAACAACTACCTTGTCATGTAGGACCTATTATAAGAGGGAAAGCACTCAGTTAATCGTAGGCTATTAGTTTTCAAACCCAGATTGTGGAAGGCAGTCTCATTTGTAATTTTCCCATCTCAACCCAAATATCCCATGTTTTCTTGAGACTCTATTGTTTACTACCCTATTTCTTGGTTACTTTTAGTCTGTAGCCATTTACTTAAGCACACTAAAGAAATATAAGGAAAGATATTGTGATATATCTTACAAGTAATGGAAAATTGAATAACCGGATCTGATAAAAGGTGAAAACATGTGCAACCTAAGGGATTCCAAAAGCAGCAGTTTGTATCACTTTATCCTTGTGCTCTACAACTAAAACAACAGTCCTGTGTTCTCAACCCTTGCATTCATCTGTTCATATTATTGAAGAAAAAGAACACGATCTCTTCATAATCCAATTGTTTACCAAGACCAATAAATTAAAGTAAAGAAGGCAGGAGTATTCAGTGCAAACGTGGTTGTAAGGATTGTTCTACTTCACCCATGCCCTCGACACACAATGTAAAAGGTAAACTGTAGTACAGAATGTCTAAGGAATGTTTCAACAGTCATATTTTAGGAATAATGGAACAGTACATTTCCTGTAAAGTTAAATCTTTTCAAATAAATATTCTTAAGTCTCAGTCACACCTGGACTATGATGTTTATTTTTCACATGTAATGTGATTTAAGACACAAAAACTCAGACTTCAGGAAATGAAATATTTGCGTATTGTGTGATTGTTAGCTCATTCACAAGGCCAGATTTACAGGTCTCTGTGCCAGAATACGTTTCATCTGAAGTGGATGGAAGTTTCCACTGCTAGAGAAAAGAAAGTTGGGTGGATTATCCTAATAGTTGGGATTGAACCAAGAGATGCTGATGCATCTATCCTCAGTATATGAGCTCAGACACCACCTCTACCTCACCGAGAAGAATACATTACAGTTCCAGGATTGACATCTTTTCAGATTCTCCTTACTAAGAGTTCAAACAATCTCGGGTCTAGCCTTACCCAGAGCCACCTTATTACTATAGCAATGGTATTCTTTTTTAAATGGCCATGGGTTTGATGTTATATGAACTAAAATGGTCATAGTAAAACTGAGGAAGATCAATATTAGGCCCTGGAGTCCTCCATCATTTATCTCCTAAAAGGAGAAAAAAGCCTTTTGCTTTTGTCATTATCACCACAGATTTCTTCAGAAAATCCTTAGGCTATGATGGTGGATGCAAGTTTTTAAAAATTCTGATTTTGCTTGAAAGCCCAAGTTTTATTGTTGGTGATAAATACAGTCAACTGTTTTCTTTGAAGATTCATACATTCATTTTCAAGAAACTGTCTGCCCAATACCCAGGTCTGAAAAACCAATTTTTCTACTATTCTTTCAAGTAGAAATGGTGCTCTATAAAAATAAAGAGAAAAGAAAAGAAAAGAAAAGAAGAGAAAAACCTAGCCCATTCAGAGCATAACTAAATGATCATGCAAGTATATATTTTTTTAGATAACCATTGTTTTAAGCTATGCAGCAGTGTTTTGTGCACATGTCCCATTTTCTCACACAGAATATTAAAAAAGACATGCATTCAAGCATTCAGATTTAATAAAATTAACAATTTTATTATAAATAAGGACTCTCTTCATAAAATTTTATTTATTTTTGTTTTTTATTTTTAGAGAGAGAGTGTGTAAGCTCAGGAGAGGGGCAGAGGGAGAGAGGGAGAGGGGCAGAGGGAGACAGGGAGAGAGGGAGAGAGATAGAGGTAGAGAGAGATAGAGGAGAGAGAATCTTAAGCAGACTCCATTCTCAGTGTGAAGTCCAAAACAGCGTTCGATCCCATAACCCTGGGATCATGACCTAAGCGAAGCCAAGAGTCAGACGCTCAACTGACTAAGCCACACAGGTGCCCCTTCATGACATTTTAAAATGAACCTAGATTTAAAATATTTTTTTTGAATGTGTGTCTGTAAAAAGTCAATCACTATTAGTACGGTTTGGGGCACTGCACTGATCTACGCTAAGACACCAGCAGTTTTACACACCATGGCATTTGCAGCACTCATGCAAATGTCAACCGAGTGAAAATAGCAAATAATTAATGTTTTCACCTTACAGTTGCAGAGACCTCCAATGGTCTGTGGGCTATATATTGAGAACTACTGATGTACAATATGATTCAAATTCTGTGTAAAAATACAGAGGTGACATGAACATCTGAAAGAATTTTTACCAACTTGACTTGCAGTAGACTGATGCCATAGCCTCAAGTATGGTGAATATAGAAGCACATCACAGATTTTAATTGTAGCATACTATTTTACTGTGTGGACATACCACTTATTGTTTAGCAGTTTAAAATTTTTTAGTTGATTTATTTATTTTGGGAGACAGAGAGAGAGTGCAAATGGGGAAGTGGCAGAGAGAGGTGGGGGGGAGAACCCAAGCAGACTTCAGTGCAGAGCCTGATGTGGAGCTCAAATTTATGAACTATGAGATCATGACCTGAGCCAAAGTCAGATATTCAATCCACTGAGCCACCCAGGCTTCCCTGTTTAGCAGTTTATTTTTTTATTTTTTTTTTTTTACGAATAGTTTATTGTCAAATTAGTTTCCACATAACACTCAGTGCTCATCCACACAAGTGTCCTCCTCCATGCCTATCCCCTCTCCCCCCCACATCCATCAGTCCTCAGTTTTTGTCAGCATTCAAGAGTCTCTCATGGTTTGCCTCTCTCCCTTTCCCCACCATTTCCCCCTTCTTCTCCCCCTTGTTCCTCCATCAAGTTCCTCCTAATCCTCCTATACGTGCAAACATATGATATTTGTCCTTCTCTGCCTGACTTATTTCGCTCAGCATAACACCCTCAAGGTCCATCCATGTGGCTACACATGGCCAGATTTCATTGTTTCTCATTGCCATGTAGTATTCCATGGTATAGATAAACCACATCTTCTTGATCCATTCGTCTGTTGACCGACACTTAGGCTCTGTCCATGTTTTAGCTATTGTGGAGAGTGCTGCTATGGACATTGGGGTCCATGTGCTCCTATGCCTCAGCATTTCTGTATCCCTTGGGTAAGTTCCTAGCAGTGTTTAGCAGTTTTATAGTGTTAGACATTTAAGTTACTTCTAATTTTTCTCCCTTAGAAACAGTGCTGAAATAAACATCGTTTTGTCTATTTCTCTGTGTAAAATTATTTGATTATTTCCTTAGGAAAAAAAAATTCACAATGGGATGCTTATCTGAAAGTAGGTGTGTCTTATTTTTTATTTTTTAAATTTTATTTATTTATTTTTTATTTAAATCCAAGTTAGTAAATATATAGTGTAATAATGATTTCAGGAGTAGAATTTAGTGATTCATCACTTACATATAACACTCAGTGCTTGTCCCAACAAGTGCCCTCCTTAATGTCCATCACCTATTTAGCCCATCTTCCCACTCAACACCCCTCCAACAACCCTCAGTTTGTTCTCAGTATTTAAGAGTCTCTTATGGTTTGCATCCCACTCTGTTGTTTTTTTTTTAATTTTTAAAAATTCTTTATTTAAAAATTTTAAATTATAATAAAAATATTATAAAAAAATTGAGAGGGAGACAGAGTGAGAGCTAGGGAGGGACAGAGAGAGAGGGAGACACAGAATCTGAAGCAAGCTCCAGGCTCTGAGCTGTCAGCACAGAGCCCCATGAGGGGCTCGTGAGTTCATAACCTGAACCAAAGTTGGACACTTACCCAACTGAGACACCCAGGAGCCCCAATCCCTCTCTGTTTCTATCTTATTTTTCCTTCCCTTTCCCTATGTTCATCTGTTGTCTTTCTTAAATTCCACATATGAATGAAATCATATGATATTTGTCTTTCTCTGACTGACTTACTTTGCATTGCATAATACAGTCTAGTTCTATTACATTGTTGCAAATGGCAAGATTCTATTCTTTTTGATCATCAAGTAGTATTCCATTGTATATATATATATACCACATATTCTTTCTCCATTCATCAGTTGTTAGACATTTGGACCTTTTCCATAATTAGGCTATTGTTGGTAGTGCTGCTACAAACATTTGAGTGCATGTGCCCCTTCAAATCAGCACTCTTGCATCCTTTGGATAAATTCCTAGTAGTGCAATTACTGGGTCATGGGGTTGTTCTACTTTCAATTTTTGGAAGAACCTCCATACTGTTTTCCAGAGTGACTGCACCAGTTTGCATTCCCACCAGCAGTGCAAAAGGGTTCCTCTTTCTCAGAATCCTCACCAACATCTGTTGTTGCCTGAGTTGTTCATATTAGCCATTCTGATAGGTGTGAGGCAGTATCTCATTGTGGTTTTATTTGTATTTCCTGATTATGAGTGATGTTGAGCATCTTTTCATGTGTCTGTTAATCATCTGGATGTTTTCTTCGGAAAAGTGTCTATTCATGTCTTTTGCCCATTTATTTCTTCACTGGATTATTTGTTTTTTTGATGTTGAGTTTAATAAGTTCTTTATAGATTTTGGATACTAACCTTTTACTTGTTATGTCATTTGTAAATATCTTCTCCCATTCCATTGGTTCCTTTTTAGTATTGCTGATTGTTTCCTTCCCTGTGCAGAAGCTATTTATTTTGATGAGGTTCCAATAGTTCATTTTGGCTTTTGTTTCCCTTGCCTCCAGAAACATGTCAAGTAATAAGTTGCTGCAGCCGAGGGCAGAGGTTGTTGCCTATTTTCTTCTCTAGGATTTTGATACCTTTCTGTGTTACATTTAGGTATTTCATCCATTTTGAGTTTATTTTTGTGCATTTAATAGAAAAAGGTCCAGGTTCATTCTTCTGCATGTCACTGTCTGGTTTCCCCAATACCACTTGCTGAAGGGACTCTCTTTATTCCATTGGATATTCTTTCCTGCTTTGTCAAAGACTAATTGGCCATATGTTTGTGGGTCCATTTATGGGTTTTCTAGTCTGTTCCATTGATATATATGTCTGTTTTTGTGCCAGTACCGTACTGTCTTGATGAGTACAACTTTGTAATACACCTGAAAGTCTGGGATTGTGATGCCTCCAGCTTTGGTTTTCTTTTTTTTTTTTTTCTTTTCTTTTTTAATTTCTAGGAGAAAGAGAGAGAGAGACAGCGTAAGCAGGGGAGGGTCAGAGAGAGAGGGAGTCACTGACTCTGAATCAGGCTCCAGGCTCCGAGTTGGCAGTCAGCACAGAGCCCGACGCGGGGCCCGAACCCACGAACCGCGAGATCATGACCTAAGCGAAAGTCGGACGCTTAACCAACTAAGCCACCCAGGCGCCCCTCCAGCTTTGGTTTTCTTTTTCAGGATTGCTTTGGCTAGTTGAGGTCTTTCTGGTTCCATACAAATTTTAGAATTGCTTGTTGTAGCTCTGTAAAGAATATTGGTGTTATTTTGATAGAGATTGCTGTCTTTATAGCTTCTTATGTTGACTATCAAATTGCCTTCCAGATAAATTGTGCCAATTAATAATACCCACCCACCCCGTTTCTATGTATTCCCCTCCCAGGAGTCCCTATCTCTATCCTTGCCTCAGGTGTCATGCACTTGTATAAAAATGAGGATTTCGTGAGGCACCTGGGTGGCTCAATCAGTTAAACATCTATCTGACTCTTGATTCTGGCTCAGGTCATGATCTCACAGTTCATGGCATTGAGCCCCATATCCAGCTCTGCATTGACAGCATGGAGCCTGCTTGAGATTCTCTCTCTCTCTCTCTCTCTCTCTCTCTCTGCCACTCCCCCACTCACAGTGCACTCTCACTCTCTCTCAAAATAAATAAACTTTAAAAAATGAGGATTTCACGAAGGTTGTCAAGAAAGCAGGCTGGTTTTGAAGAATCTCTGGACCCATTTTCTACGTCCATTGCTTCAGTGGGCCAGGGAGGAGAGCAAGGAAGATGCATCTGCTCTTTAATGAATTTAGGGGTAAGGGTAGGGTTACCATAAAAGCCTCACCACTGCCCCTCTTCTAAAAGAAGACAGACCTAAATCCTAGGGGGAAAAACACTCTTTGTAATGAGTCTTTCTTTCTGTCACTATGCTTTGTCTCATCATTAGAAATAACTCACCTTGATCACCAGAAGTGCCCAAGAAAGAGGATTTCTTTGTTAGGACTTGCATCAGATCACACAATTCTCCCTCTTTTACAACCTACAGCCAAGTCAGGCAGCAGATCTTGTTACTTTTGTTGTTGTTGTAAGCATCTGTCATTCCCACCATTCCCTAACAGTACTTCTAATCACCCTATTTCATCCTTTACAGTCTCATGTTCAGTTTATCATAACTTCCTAACAATAGTTCTCGTTTCCAGTCTCTATGCCTAACCCCATCCCAGCTCCAATCCATTTTGCACATGGCACCAGATTATTTTTCCTTTTGTCAAAAATGTCCAGTAACTCCCGAGATATTTCCCTCTCAGTTGAATGTTCAGGATCTTCCCCAAACATTTCCTACCCTTCATTTCCATCTTTTTCACTCATTCTTCTCTTCCCACAACTTCCATTTCAGGCAAATTGGTTGCCTTCTTATCACAGGAACAGGTTTCCCTCTTCATGCCTTTCTTCAAGCCATCTTCTCCACCTGAAATGCCCTTCTGTGTTTTCTCATGCTCTCCCTTCAGGGCCCAGTCTAAGTGTGTCCTTCCTTCTTAAAGCTCTCCAGCAACTTCTTCATTTAACCAGACAGCATATATTTGACAATGAACATATGCCCAGGTGCTGTCAGTAATCCTTTTGTATTTATACACTTTATCTCATCAGCTAGAATTTAAATTCAAACACAAAACCTTTTTTTTCATCAGTCAAAAGATACAACTTTATTGATGATACACAAATGAAATCTTTGGTGGATAAATTCAAGTCAAAACAAATGACAGAAGTGTAGGCTATTTATGATGGACAAGTTCACTGTCAATCAACATAGAGGAACCAGTAAAAATATTTCCATTCAAGCAGCACAATTAAAGTCACAAATGTGTTTTGAATACAAGAGGACTATTTATTCGGTATTCATAAAATGGTTCAGCTTAAAGCCGGAGACTGTCACAGATAACATCACTCTGGATGATAAATTATTCAAAACTGACAGCTGAAAGGATCCCTTACTATATGAACAAGGGGGAAAGTAGTAACTCTCAATTTTCATTGCTTCCAGACTGGAAAACCAAGAAATTTCTTCAAGTCTTTTGAGAACACATAGCCAATCAGAATTTGTCCACTAGTTTTATAACTTTCACTTTCACCAAGAGGTCATGGTGGTCTGCTAAGGCTCGAATTTTCTTAACGCACACTCCAGATGTAGTACATAAGTAAAACAGGGAACCTTTATTGAATTCTCTGTAGTTGAATACTTCTGCTCTGAGATTGTCATAGATGATCTCAAATAGAGTAAGGGCATTAATAAGAATCTCAGATTCCACATAGGAATTATAAAGAGAACTAAATGATGATGGCACTTGGGTGCTGAGCAGTTTTTTTAACATATCTGGATTTTCAGCAAAATTTGAAAGTATTTTCAAAATTTCAACCTTGATTTTTCCACCTCCCTGAGATAACAAACGGAAAAAATTTGCAATGGAGTTGACAAGCAGGTGTTGGTAGTCATTGGTAATAGTCATGTTTGTTAAAAATTTTAGTCCAACTACCTGTACCGCTGAGTTCAGGTTAGAGGCCATGATATCATCCATCACTTTATTCATATATACCTGAAGTCGGCCCTGATTTTCATAGTTCTCACTCAGGTTATTCATGGCCATTAAGGCTTTTTCCTTAATGTGGGGATCAGTTTTGTTGATCATGTTTGCAATAATTGGGAGGCCTCCCAATTTGCGAATTGTGTCTTGGTTGCATGAATAGTTGGCATTGTTGCTCAGAGTGAGCAAAGCTACCTGTTGGATGAAAGGATCATCTGATTTTTGAAGCAAAGCAAGGACTTTCCTGAGGTCTCGGACACCTAGAATCTCATCTATTTCATAAGGAAAAGGGCGCTTCTGCATGGGAACGGGTCTCTTCCCTCTCCCTCTCTGCTGGGTTTCAGTCTCAGAATCTGACTCTGACTCTGTGTCAGTCCACCCAGACTCCCCTTCCTCAGAATCAGGGATCTCTGCCAAGAAAGCCTGTCCTCCATTAGCAGAGGCTGCAGCAGCTGCTGCAGCCCCATCCCCAGGGCGGAAGCCCAGCCCCAATTCGTCTACTTCAACCTTGTTTTTCTTGCCCTTGCCCTTGCCCCAAGTCCGAGACTTGGTTCCCTTGGCTCCACCTTTGGGAACAGCTCCAGTTGCTGATCCGGCCTTAGGTATAGCGCCGGTATGAGCCCCAGGGGTTGCTTTCTTGGAGGTGGCTGCCATTCTAGGGGATCCTGAAGTCCCAGGAACCTCTGCAGCCCCAGTAGGCACTGTTGCCCCAGAAGGCACTGCTGCCCCAGAAGGCACTGGCGCTGCAGTAGGCGTCGCCCATACAGGAGCCTCCATAGCCTCGGTAGGTGCTTCCGCCTCGGTAGATGCGGGTGCACTGGGAGGCATCACTGGCGCCCTGGGAGGTGCTGCTGGAGTCCCGGGAGCCTCTGCTGTGCCAGAGACTTCTGGTAGTTTGGGAACCCTTGCGATTGTGGGGGCCTCTGCCGCCACAGAAGCCTCTGCCTCCCTGGGAGGTGGTGCCATTGAAGAAGCCACCTTGGCCCCAACTACCAGTTCGGCCTTAAGTCCAACTCCTGCCCCTTCTACCTCTTGGACCTGATTTCCTGCTGCACTCTGAGCCTCTGCACTGGACATAGCTGGGGCCCCTCCCTCAGCTCCAGTCACGTCCAGAGCAGAGGCTTCATCCTGGGCCCTGTCCTCGGCCTGAGTGCGGACTGGGATGGGAGGGCTGAATCCCGGCCCAAGGTCAATTGTGAATCCGATCTTTGGTCCAGCCCTAAACCGGGCTCCAGTCCCGGCCACAGCCCTGGCCTTGGGCTTGGCCAGTCTCTTCTTTGTGTGGTTTCTTCCCCTGGCATATTTGTAGACACAGTACCAGGCACTAGCCCCAATCACTATCCCGGCAGCTACACAGCCAGCATCTCGAACTCGGCTCATGGTGCAGCTGGAGTAATTCTCTGATCCAGGGCGTGGAGTTGGCTTGCCTAAATGGGATGTGTGCACGTCTGGCAAGGCACTTCCTTTCAATCTCAAGGGTTTTGCCCAGGCTGCAAGTCGAGAAGGACCTGGGGTAAAAGATAGAGATGAAGCTTAAGCCTTTGGCTCATTTTGTGCCTAACCAAGGCTACTTAGAGGAGAACTTGGAAGCATAATGCTTGGTGAGTGGGCTGGTACCCAGACACAGGTGTCAAGGCCTATGTTTGCTGATACAAGACCCTGGTTGTCCAAGGTTTCTAACACCTTTTACACCTTCATCCCTAGCCGGCCCTACCCAATGCCAACACACCAGTACCTAAATGAGAGATGAGAGGCAATATGGACATTAGGAAAGCTGGTGGAGAGCAGGAAAAACAGTAAAGACCCCAGATTCTGCTCTGAATCTCCCACAGTCACCCCAAGGGTCCCCAGATGGTGCTCATGCACATACGAACCTGCTGGAAGCAGGAGCAGTTTACTTTTTTCCACCAGGCTTGTACTTGTGCAGGGCCTCAAATTCAGACAGACCTGCAGAGAGATCCCAGAAAGGGTGTTTTGGGGTCTTTGGTAGTTGGATTCCATTTCCTTTCCTTATTTGAACCCCTGTGGGTCATGTTTTTCTCTCCCAAGGATCCTCTTTCCCTCCCTAACCCATCCTCCTCAAACCATTAAATAAGAAGGTGGATGCCACACCCCTTTCTTTGCACCAAAAAGGACAGGACCAAGGCAATGGTGTCTTGTAAAGAGGGAGAAGATGGGGGAAGAGGAGCCTCTGGTCCCAGACTCTGTTCTGCTTTCTGCCACGCTCATACCACGGATTCCCAGACAGTTTCCACTCCCCACACTGACCTCCAAGGATTCAGGGCTGTTTCTTTTTCCTTCAGTTCGATTAAAGCTTCATCTTAAAGACAGAAAAAGGGCAGAAATACAGACACCAGAGGTTGGACCAGTGTCTAACCGGTGGATGGAGGAGATCCAGGACACAAGTCCCTATAATTGCCTTTCAGCATTCACATATCATTACCACCTCCTCTCAATTCCCTCCACTCTTCTCACCTCTCCTCGCCTGCTCCTGCGCAGACTCCACAGGCACTCAACCCCTCCTCCTTTTGCTCCGCCCCGCCCGTCCGCCATTTCTCCCCGACTCACAGCCACACCCCTTCTTCTGCACCGAAGCAGGAGGGGGCGGGGCGAGGGTGCAGCAAAAACTGGATGGGACGCGAGATGAGGGATTACTGCAAACAATCTAGTGTCTTCCTCCCAGGACCATCCGTCCTTCAGTCTCCAGACCCCAGCCTTCGCATAAGCCTACAGAATAGGGGCTCCAATGTCTGACCTTTCGATTTGAGGGTCGTGATTTTCCACTGTTTCTCCGTTCTGGGCTCCTCCTCCCACCCCCCCACCCAAATTCCCCAATAACCGCCATGTCTCCCTCCAGCATACCAAAACTCCTTTTCCAGGACTGAATAAATGGAGGTGAAGGGATTTGTGGGTTGGAGGTGTCTGGAAAGCAGCCTGGGGTGTAGCACAGCGTCTTAATACCCAGATTCTCTCAGGGTCCCCACCCCCTGTGAAGCCCAGACAGCGCCAAACCCGCCATCTCCACCACAGAGTCTGGCACACCCATTTCCCAGCACCCCCAAATGACAGGGGGCCGGCAGGGCGGAGGACAGGGTGGGAGGTAGTGGGGGGAGGTATCTGTAAAGTGAGGGTGGGAGTGAACGGGCCGGATTGTTTCCAAATTGCGTGCCTCTCCAGTCGCCCTTGCCCAACCACCCTAGTGGGCTTATATGCGCGGCCACGTTTATTTCTCTTCCCTCCTCCTCTCAAAACAGGACGGGATGTGGGGTGCGGGGCCTGAGTGTCAAAAACAAAACCAAAAAACACTGACTGAGAGAGGAAGTGAGCAGATTCTCCGCAACTATATCGGAATCTTTAGGTTCCCCCCCCCCTCCCCCTCTCCCTGCCGCCCACCAAAATGAACTGCGACTGAGCGCGGGGGTCTGGAAAGCCGGCCAGGAGCGATCGAGGCAGAGGCACCCGCCGCTTCAGACTCCCACATCTCTGAGCTACCCCTTTCAGGAGTGCCCGGCTATGCCCACCCTCACACCAACCTGCCCGGATCTGGGGGAATTTTCTCCTCCTCCTCCTCGCCTGGGTTAAACGCACGGCAGTGCGCAGCGCAAGAGAGTTGGTACCCTGAGGAGGACGGAGGACGGCAGTCAGGGCTTTAAGTACCTTTGCCCACGTCAGCTCCTGGTCACGTGAGGGTCTCATCTCCAGTAAGCTTGGGTCCCCAATTTCCACTCCCACCAAGAGCACGAGCCCCTCCTTTAGCCCCACTCTCACCTCACCCCACCACATCAGGTCCTGTCACTCATTTCATTTATTTATTTATTTATTTATTTATTTATTTATTTATTTGTGTCTTTGTAGTCCTGGAGGCCAAAAGTAGCCCCTTCTCCCTGTGTTAGAATTTCTTTTTCTAGTTACCAGGATGGAATGCATCTTTTTGGAGGGCTATTGACAAGTTTTACTTTTTGCTGTTGTTGTTGGGGGAATTGTTACATTCTTTCCTGGGCAACTGGACATTCTCCTCTCGCTCCACCTTCAATCCCTGATCCACTAGTGCCCACCATTTCCCCTGAAGTTGGGTCCCTGTTCCAGTACAGTTAAGGGGTAGAGTGTCAGAAAGGAGATAAGGGGTGTGAATGGGGTCTGTATTTCTCTAACACTTCTCCAATTTGCTTTTAAAGCAATCACCATCCTTTATTATTGCAGTGAGAAAATACCACAGTGTGAGAAGCAGCAACAATAAAGGAACTGCATGATTTACAAAGATTTCCCACTAACGGCGCAAGGCACCATTAATTTTGGTTAATTTTTACCACACAAAAAATGAATTCTGTTGGCCACATAGGAAATAGTTTTCAAAACATGCTAAGGTATTTGAATATCTAAAAATGGAATTTTCCTCAACAAGATAAGCATGTTTTCATGGGATCTGTAAATTGAACCATAGAGAGAGATTCAGTTGTCCGATCTTATTTATTTTGGACTAAAAAAATCCTATTTTTTCTCCTTCTGGGACAGCTTTTAAGTTGGATAAATAAATGATCCTGTCTTGTTCCGTTAGAGAAACACATTTATTTAATGTTCCCAAGCCATTGCTGACTGTTGTGTGAACCTCCTGTAATTTGATGGCTGTAACCATGACAGTTTTGAACACCTGTCCCTGGATTAGGTTCCAGTTTCCTGATTCAACTCTGGGCAAAAAGAAGAGCTATTAGGCCAAGGAAAAGATGAAAGTGAGGGATGCAAGAGATGGCCAAATCTGCTCTGTTTTGTCAAGGGTGAGGAGGTGCTGATCCTCTACCCCCTTCCATATTCCAGAGCCTCTCATTCCCTGCATTCAGGCCTTGACTCTGTTGGTCACGCTAAAAGTACACATGTACAGGTGACAGTGATGGTAAATGCCACCTTTACTCAGGTGACCAACTTGAGTAACCACCTTTGGATTCTTCCTTTTCTCCCCTCTTCCCCCAAGTCCCCACAATTATTACTCAGGGATACACAGAAGGGACTGGTCTTCTCACATACCACTGAAGCATCAGGTTTCCAGGAAGAAGTGATTGCTGGCTGAGGGAAGCACCCAAATCGGCCTGCTCTGCCTTCATTCATGGTGCCTTTGTTAACATTCTCTTAACTCTGTCGGCTGCTCCCACTTCGCTTGAGAGGTGCAGCCAGCTGTGCCTCTTACCTCTGGCCTCCTTGCTGCAGGCACCCAGGGAGAACTTAGCCCTACTGCAGGGGCATGGCCTATAGCCCACACCCACTTTGGTGCTCCCTCAGCAAAATGTGTGCTGGGGCCCAAGGGAGTCTCCTCACTGACCATACTGATTAACCTAGAGTGGGCGTTCTTAACTGGCTGTGTCTGTGCTGTACCTGAAATTGTACACAAGGTTTTGTTTGTGGGTGTATGTGTGGTTAAGTGCATTTGTTTGGGGCAGTGGCATTAGAGGTCATTGACCTCATCAGTTTCTCAAGGGGTCAGTGACTGCTACTCTAGATATTAAGAACTGACACAATGGCCTAGAGAGTTACTGTAATATATAACAATCCAGATTAGGAATCTCTTCTTTATTTTCTTCTGATGAAGAAAGTAACATATATTAATGATTATAAAATATTCAAAATAATAAATATATAAAGCATACAGAGAAAGATCTCTGTGATATTTTGCACTCTCAAACACTGAGAACAATTTTCATTGTCCTTTTAATGCACATATTAGTGGGTGCATTTGTGGTTATTAATCAAGTTCCAAATTAAGGAACAATAAACACATAATAAGCATTTGGAATTTTATTGTAATTTTAGGAAATATGCAGATTAATTTGAAAAACGTTAGCATATTAAAATTGAGACTTCCTGTCCAGGAATATGGTATGTCTTCATCTTGTTCAGATATGTTTTTATGTTTGTTAATCAAATTTATAAATTTCCTCAGCTATATCATTCCTATTACTTGTAAAGTTTTCCTTATTTAGTAGTCTTTGTTCCTGGAATGCTCTTTTCTCTCTAATTACAATTTGTGGGAGGGAATTTTCTGCTTAAGGATAATGTTTTACTATTATATATTTGTTTTGTATCTGCCAATTTTTGTGATTTGTCTTATTAATTCCAATAGTTTTCAGTTGATACTTTCGGTTTTTCCAGGTGTTTATTCATAATCATCTGCAAATGATTTTTTTCCACTTCTTCCTTTCCAATATTTGTACATTTTTTCTTTTCTTTTCTGCATGTGTTACATTGATCACAACCTCTAGAACTATGTTGAGCAATGGTGGTGACTAGATGCCTTCTGATCTTATTCTTGAATAAAATGGGAATGCTTGTTTTGTTTCATCATTTAGTATAATCTTTGCTGTGTCTGATATATTATGTCCTTTTTTCAAGGTTACTTTCACTTATGTTTATCAGTACTGCAAAAAAAAAAAAAAAAGTAATGCAAAGAAATAATGTCAGTGAGTGGAGCCAAGTCATAAGTTCTGTGGTCTTGGTAACCCACAAGGAGTGAGGAATCTGCCAGGTTAGAAGATCCTCTGATATATTCTTCATAAGGATAAGGATACTTTCTTTTATATCTTATTTAATGTAACCCAAGAATGATTTGTTAAATTATATATATTTACTGCATAAACTAAGTTTCCTCCTATTCTGATTTCTATTTTACTAATAGTTTTTAAATATTCAGGAATGGCTAAGTTTATCAAATGCTTTGATTGAAAGGTTTCTTTTTTCCTTCAGTTTGCTGCTGCAGTGAATGATTTAGATAGACTGGTCTCCCTACCACTCTAGTCTCCCTACAGTTTATTTTCAACACATCCACCAAGTTCAAATTCTACCCACCCCTCTTCCCCTGATGTTTAGAGTAAATGCAAATGTCTTTACTATAAATTAAAAGGTTCTACTCTCTTCAAACGTATTACCTCTCTGTTTCATCTTCTAAGACTCTCTCTCTCTAGCTCAGCCATCCTGGTCTCCTTGATGTTCTTGGAACATCCTGGCTTATTGCCTTCATAGAACCTTTTCATTTCCTTGTCCTCCGTCTGGGATATTCTTACCCAAAATATCACTATACTTAGATTCCTCATTGAATTCAAGTCTTTACTTAAGGGTTACCTTCTTAGTGATTCTTTCTCCAACCACCGTATCCAAATGTTCAACCCATCTCAACTTTTCATATCTTCCTTTCTTGCCTTTAGTTTTTTTCTATTCGTAGGTACCACTAAGAATATATTATATATTTTGTTTATTTATCTTGTTTGTTGTTTGACTTTCTGACTACAATGTAAGGGCCATGAGATTAGAGATTGAGGTCTGTTTTATTTACTGCTGTAACCACAGCAGTAAGAACAATGAATGGCATGGAGTAGGTGCTCAGTAAATGTGTCAAATAAACGAATTAATGGCTTTCCAAAATTGAACAATTCTCTTGTGCTCCAGAAATGAAGCCTAATTGGTTATGCCATATTGGCAGTCTAGCAAACCCTCAGATAACTGATTCACTGAATCAGGATCTTGTCATGTGGCAAGATGTAGAAGAAATTAAGATTGATTTGAATGGCACGTACAAAACTCATTATGCAGTAAGTAGGACTGCTTATGATAAATGTCTTTTTTTAAGTGATTTTTTTCTTAAATGAAAAAAGCTCTACCATAGTTTCTGATAATAAAAAGGATGCATACTAGTGTTTAAATAAGGAACAGAATAGTGCTAACAAGAAAATAACAAAATAATTTTTTTCCTCTCTGGTTCCTTTCCTGACACCCCTTCTCCCACCACCATTTTAAGGATTGCAGATGAGAACAGTAGGGATTCCAAAGAAACAGGTAGAGGGAGCAGAGAAAAGGAAGGGGCCATTCCTTCAGACAAACAGTAGAATTGGCCAGTAGCCCAGTAGAAGATGCGACCCTTTCCAATAATCAGAAAAAGATAACATATTTGTTGGATTGTGCAAAGACTAAAAAAAGTGCCCGGCGTGCAGTGGTGGTGGGGAGGGGGAGGGTCGCTAATAATAGGAGGGGAAATTTGGGACCCAAACTCACCAGTGATGCAGCGTCACATGACCAACAGCCTACGTACTGGAGTCTTGGTCCAGACAGCGGTTCTGCTCAGGTAACAAGCTCCCTGTTTCCTAGAAGGTGGCGTGTGGGCAAGGAAGGAGGCGGAGGACCGGAAAGAAACCGTTCATGATTCCTGTACATCGGCGTGAGGGTGGGTGTTGATTGAAGACTCCTGGGGTAAGGGTGGAGGGTAGCAGCACAATTGTTGACTTTGGAGGCACCGGAAACCAGCCTCTTTTTCGTGCTTTGTAAAAGGCGGGGCAGTCACAGTTGCAGAAATGGTTGGCTTCGGTGAGTTAAGAGGCAGAGGGAAGGAAGCGGTTTTCAGGGAGCAGAGAGGTGGGGGAACTGTGAGGTGAGAGAGAGGTCCTACAACCTGGATCTGGAACAGGGAAAGGTCGGGGTTTGGATCCACATTTGGGTGTTGGTGCATCTACCAGAGCACTGAGTCCCCACTGTCTCCTGTTCTTGTCTACTTAAGGCTTTGGCCTGTCCATGATATGCCGGTCCATCCATCACTGGTGGGTGGGACACAAAAGAAAGAGAAAGCCCAACGCCTTATTTCCTTTTCTCCTTCCTCCCCCCAACACATCCACTCCTTAGGTCCCACTTGACTGCTGTTTCAGACTCCCGCCTCCAAAGCGCTCTCACTAGCCTGGGAGAGAAAGACCCGTGCGTGAGATACTAGCAACAGCTGCAGCATGGGCCTTGCCCAGAATTTGGGCTTGATGGCAGCAAGACTGGTGATGAGGGTTGGCACATGGTATTACATGGTATATGTTGGTATAACTGACCTGTGGTGTAGAGCGGAACAAGAAGAAACCAGCTGATTCAAGGGACATTAATCCTGCCTACAAAAAGTTTAGAAACTACAGAAAGCTGTAAGAAAGGAAATAAAAATAAGCCATCAGTAATTACCATTCCTTGTCTTTCTGTATAAGAATGCAGATATGTGTGTTTAACATTATTGCAATCATACTGTATATGTTATCTTGAGATTATCTTTTTTCAGGTTACATTGCAAAGAATGTCTTTTATTAGTTAATGAAAATACTTCACAAACATTCTGTTAATAAATTGTTTTATAATAATAAAATATAG
Source organism: Proteles cristata cristata (assembly GCA_017311185.1). NCBI lineage: Eukaryota > Metazoa > Chordata > Mammalia > Carnivora > Hyaenidae > Proteles > Proteles cristata. The sequence goes on along the minus strand of JAESUZ010003789.1, from coordinate 5,234 downwards.
TAATCATAGTCTTCCCATTTTGCTGACTTTTCATATAGCAGGTATGAAACTTTGTCCTCAGAGTCAAGTGTAAGAAAATTATTAAGATGTTTTCATTTTCTAAAAAATAACTGTGTAGACTAAACTAAACTTTATCTACAAGGAGACATCTTTCTACACTAGTTATCGCTTTGATACCCATCATTCAAGTTTCCAGGTGGGCCAGTAAGGCAGTGTCTGTATCATGCTTGGCATAAAAGACACAGGAATTTGATGAGGTTGGAAGCCCTGGGTAGGGTCCAGGTCATCAACATTGGGTTCCTACTCTTTTCTCTGGGAGGTTAGGGAACAGGTTAGAGGTCCCATTTGCTCAAGGGACACAAAGACCTCTGTCTTTTCCTCCTCTAGTCAGAGAGGCGATTTTTCTTTAGTGTGAGGGAAATCCCCTACTCCCCAAACTCTGTTATTCACAATGGATTTGGCATTTGGGGAAAACAAAATCTGGAAAACCCTGCTACAAAGTTACTCTGAGGAAAGGAAGTAAAGTTGACTTGATTGAGAAAGGTAAAGTGGAGAACACAGACAGACACAGAGATGAAACATATTAGTCCCATTGTGTCTTAAGTGGGGTTCCCTAGAAGCAGAGCCAGAGATGAGGATTCTCGTGAAAGTATCTAGTGAGGGAGTGTTCTCAGATGAATCTTTATGAAGGTTAGGGGAGCAGCATAGGACAGAGGAAGAAACTAGGCATAGATGTAGTCCAGCTGAAGTGTAGCCTCAGCCTGAGCCCAGGGCAGAACTGGGACATGAAGGGTACCACGGAATTGATTCACTTTGAGAAAAAGGAGCCAAGATTTTACATCAACTGATTGCAAGCCAGGGTGTATGGGTGAAGTGACATGAAGGGAGAGGGATTTTAGCTCCTGGGTATCCTCTGAAGAGGGTACAACTATGAATCCTTAGCAACCACTGCTCAGAAGAGCTAGGGGATGGATGTACTAGCTCAGTAAATGAAATCTAGACAGAGCATCAATAGCATTTACTACCTCTATTATAACTAGCCATTCAGCATTCTTGGAATGCAAATGTGCTTCTTATCTGTGTCTCCTCCCGCTAGAAGGCCTACACTTTAACATTACTAGCTGTGTCGCACTCTATCAGAAAATGCCCAGCTTTTACATAACTGAAAAAGAAGAGAGTGCTTGTTCTTTTCTAATCTCCTAGTGGTTGTCTCAGAAACACTCTCCCTCAGAGGCTAGTTTTCTCACTCTAACCTAAGAATCAAATCTCCCCCTTCAATATATGTATTTTGGAAGAAGGCTTTATAGTACCCAGTTTAGCACCTCATGAAAATGCATTCTGCCTGTAATGAGATTAGAGGTTAATACAAAGTTTTTTTAAGCTTTATTTTTGTTAAAGTTTATTTATTTATTGAGCGAGAGAGAGCACACACACATACACATACGTGCTCACGTACACACAGGTAGGGGAGGGGCAGAGAGAGAGATAGAGAGAATCCCAAATAGGTTCTGTGCTGTCAGGCGCCAGTGTGACGCTCTACGAAGGGCTTAAGTCTACGAACTTTGAGATCATGACTTGAACCAAAATCAAGAGTCAGAGGCACCTAGGCATCCCTGTTATTACAAAGGTTGAGGGATGTTTAAACAGGATGTGGAGGTCTGTCCCATTTAAAACAGGTTTGGACAGGTGTGAAGTTTACTGCCTTAACAATTCACTTCCAAGTTTCTAGGAGGTAATGGAGAAGTTGCTAAGGGAATGTCAGATGTTGTTCACTTATACAATCAAAGCTGACCTAAGCAGAGATGGGAAATTGTCAAGACAAGAGGACCTAGCTACTCTGACAAATGGGCTTCTCATGAATTTAAGATCTATGTGATGGCCCAAAAGTCTTGGGGAATAGAAGGTTACTTGGAGAAATTTAAGCTCATTTGAGTCCCCGTCTTGCTAAAATGGAAAACAAATCAGCCTTATTTATTTTTGTGGTTCCCTTACTCTTTGAGTGCAGTCAAAATTGGTGAGCCGGCATATCAGAAAGGCAGGTCCAGTCACATGGTCTGCTGAGATACACATTGTTCCAGATTGCAAACTCATTTCAGGCTTGATGGTTCTCGTGCTTCTGCTCTATGCTAAAGGAACAGAAATCTTTGTCAAAGATGGAGTTGCTGAGCATCTCATGGCTGTTCTGAGGCTTGCCACATCTTTGAGCACTATTGGAGTTATTCACAGGTATCTCCTTTTCAGGAACCCCCGAACCTCACTAACACTTTCCCAAAACAGAGGAGATTTTTTTTTTATTTTTTGGCCTGGGAAGAAATTCCTTTGAATCAAGTTATTTTGCTCAACTTAATGGATGTCAGGAGAGGGTAAGTAAATTAATCCAGACCTTATAGATAGTAATGGATCATCAGATAAATCTCTTCTCATTAAAAAAAATAAAGTTAAATTAAATAATAAAATACTATAAATAATATAAATAATAATTAAAATTTGAGAAATTGTACTATACTTTAATTTACTCCCCTTTCTCTCCCGAACCAGTTTCATTGATAATTAAAATGTACATCTTTAAATGTTGTGAGATAATAGAATATTGCAGCACATTATAGGATATCATGTAAGATTCTATAAAAAATGTGTATATAGCAAGGGTTGCCAAGTACTAGCTAATGGCTTATTCAGTGTAAGCATTTCTTTCACAACCATATTTTCATAATTCAAATTGGATATAAGGTGATTGATCAATTAAGAAATCTAATTTGCATTGTGTAAAGAGTAGTTGGTATTTTTTTTAAGTTTATTCATTTTTGAGAGAGAGAGAGACAGAGACAGAGCATGGGCAGGGGAGGAGCGGGGAGGGAAGGAGACAGAATCTGAAGTAGGTGTCAGGCTCTGAGTTATCAGCACAGAGCCCGAATTGGAGCTCAAACTCATGAACCCTGAGATCATGACCTGAGCTGAAGTCGGACGCTTAATTGACTGAGCCACCCAGGCATCCCAAGAGTAGTTTGCACTAATGCCAAGAAAATCAGGAGCCATTATCACCTGTATTTTTCTTTTAAGCTTAAGACACACCGACTTGGTTGGGATGTCTTTAAACTTTTTTTTATCCTAACAGCGGGTGATAAAAGTGATAAAAATTGATAAGAATGTGTAAAAAGCTTTGTGCTAATGATAGAGCTTCTGGTAATAAGTAAAAGAAAAGCCATCATCCTAAGCAAATGCTCCATGTAATCAAACCCTGAATTTATTCACTAAAGTCTATGTTTTATAGCTATATACTTATAGCTCTCATAAAGTCTTTATTATTGAAATTCTTACAGCAAATATAACCTTGTTATTGCAAGTCTCAATTTTTCTAGACCTTAATTTCATTTTCCCTATTGAAACAAACATTTTTAGAGGAGAATTTTGAAAAATGTGCATTTCTTTGAAATGCAAATACTGCTTTATAGGAGAGCAGAGTATACTTGTGAATCATGTGAACCATTAGGTAACCATGACAATCCTGACTACTAAGTGGAGAAGCACCTTTCTGTTTTCTGGATCTCAGCACCCCCCCCCACACCTCCCCACCCCCGGGATCTGAAATCCATACAAATATGTTTTACCTATTCTAGTTTTACTTTAAAGGATGAGTATGGAACTAACTTATTGGTTGACTATGCAATCAAAATCTCATCAATAAGGATTCTGAGACTCCAAATCAATCTACTGGAATGTGAGAACTGTCCGTGTAATATGTTGTAGTAAATCAGATGTTATCTTGGGAAAGAGAACTCTTCTTACCTTGGGCTATGAGAATCAACACACAAAACTGCCTCATCAGGTTCAAACTAGTCCTGTGACTTTCCTAATCCAGAAAGTACATAGTTTATTATAGATCATGAGTACAGTGTGCTTACAAGGCACTCTTTCTTCCTCTTGATGCCTTGCATAAAAGCCCTAGGATGGAATACTCCAGATTGTCCTGGAACAAAAATGATAAAAGTAGACATGATGATGACTGTAATGATAATAATAACAACAGTAACAATAATACAATGAATGTGATGAAAGTTGTCTATGTGTTATCTGTTTCAATTTTGACAAGATATCATTGGGGATAGGTATTAGTTTAGAGATGAAGAAATATAGACACAAAATAGTTAGGCAACTTTGCTAATGTGTACCCAGCTAGAAATTAGTGGAGGTAGTCTCAACTGTCTACACAAATTCATCCTCTTCACCACTAGATTATGCTGCATCTTAATGTAAAAGTATGACACACCCCCAACCCAGCCCTCCCCACTTCCAGAAACACAGACACACAGTAAATAGGAAACTAAAGTAGTAAGCAAAGAAATGATATTGACTTGGGATGTCACAAAAGTCCTGCTTTTCCACACCACGTGATATACATTGGCTTCTGCTGTCTGAGCCTCTGGTTTTCTCCTGTTTCCCATCTCCCTCCTCCATTTCCATAGCCTGGCTTCCTCTAGCCAGCTGATTCACCTTTGGGGTCTGTAGGCTGATGATACCCACATCTTTTACCATGCACCCAAAGTCCAGATCCATGTGATCAACTGGTCAGTAAAGAGCTCCATTTGGACATTTCACTGGCTCCTAAAACTCAACTTTTCTCAGCCTGACCTCCTTCTCTTCCCCCAACTGTCCCTCTTCCTCCCTTTCCTCCTCCAAGGGATCTCATTCTCAGTGAAGGGCACCAACATCCCACCCCATTGCCCAACCCAACTCCCTCTCCACTTCACCCCCACATCCCATCCATTTACCTCTAAAATGTCTCTCATCAATCCACACCTCCCAGTTGTTACTTCTTCCAACCTTGCACAGTCCTCTCTATCCTGGATGATGGCAAAAGCTCCTAAACTGGTCTACCTGTCTCTGCTAGAGGGTGGGAATGGCTCCAACACACTTGGAGGCCAAAGTGATCTCCCGCAAATCTGAATTCCTTCACATCTGACTTAAAACACCTCAAGGCCTGGCTTCCCACTGCACTGGGGATAAGATCCAAACAACTTTACAGGCAGGCAAGATCTTTCATAGCACCATTTTTGCTACTCCTCCTTCACTGTTTTGGCCCTACTGAACTTACCAATGTTCTTTGGATGCGTCATTTCCTCTCTCACCTCCTAGCTTTGGTACATGTTTTCCTTCTGCCTGAAACCCCTTTGTCTTCCCCTTCATCTGGCTGTTCCCCAGGGCTGGTCCCTCAGCCTTGACTAGCATGTTGGATA